>NDGN011208957.1:0-18092 GCA_002564285.1 Tympanoctomys barrerae
TGCAATGTTTTAATTATTGAAACTGTCCTACTAATTTGATTTGAAACTGTCTCATTGCTATTTCTTTCTCAATAAAATTATGGAAAAAAATAAATAAAATTAAGCTTTAAAAAAAAAGATTAGGGGGCCAGGGAGATAGCTGAACAGCCTAAGGGCCTGCTTAGGCAAGCTCAGGGACCAGGGTTCGCTCCCCTGCACCATATGCCGCACCAGCCCCGTCACTCTGGCTTTCTGAGCCAGCTGACTGAGTCCAGTATGGTGATGCACACCTATAATCCCAGCTCTGGGGAGGCTGAAAACAGGAGGACTACTACAAGTCTGAGCTGCACAGTGAGACACTGTACCAAATACATAATTAAAAAAAAAAGAAAGAAAGAAATTCTACCAAAAGGAAACTTTAGGAGTCAAATGGAAATAGCAGAAACAAAAATACATAGTAACGAGGGCCAGCCAGATAGCTCAGTGGATTAAAGCGCCTGCTTAGGCAGATGTAGGGATGAGTTTCAATACCCAGCATGCTGTGCCAGCCCCACCCCCTGGGTGTGCTGAGACCACAACTGAGACTGGGCACCTGTAATCCCAGCACTTGGGAGGCTGAAAGGAGGAGAATCACAAGTGCGATCTGTGAGACCCTATACTACATATATAAAAAAATATTAAAACAAAAAACATAGTAACAGGGACAAAAAATGCTTTCTAGGCCAAATGTGGTGGTGCACAGCTGTAATCCCAGCACTTGGTGGCTGAAGCAGAAATACTACCACGAGTTCAAGGCACCCTGGGCCACACAGTGAGTTTAAAACCAACCTGAACTGTATAGCAAGATACTGTCCCAAAAAGCAAAACAAAAAAGGAATGCTTTCCTGGGTCTCGTCAGGAGGCGCCACACGGTCAAGAAAAGAATCAGAGAATGGGATGTCAGGAAGAGTGAGCAAGGGAGGAGGGGGATGAAAACTTCAAAAGAAAGCACTGAAGGTCTGTGGGATAATACCAAATGGTCTACAATAACTAAAGCATATCATTAGAATCCCAGAATAACATGAAGGACACAATAATGTGGACTGCAGCATTATTCACAATAGCTAATAGGTAGCAGCGACCTAAATGCCCACAGACAGATGATTGGATAAAGACAATCTGGTATATGCAAACACTGGAATATTACTCAGCCTTTAAAAAGAAGAAAATTCTTATGCTATGAGGTAAGCCCTGACATGCTAAGTGTATCAAGCCATTTACAAAAAGATAAATAGTGCATGACTCCAGTTTATGTTAAGTAGTTAAACCGCCAGAAATAGAGTAGAATGGTGGTTGACAGGGATTAGAGAGAAAGAACAGGGAGTCATGCATAGAGTCGTAGTTAAAAGATACAAGTTCCAGAGATCTGCTGCTAGTGTGCATTTAAAGATGGCGTGAATGGTAAGTTTTATACCGAGAATTTTACTACCCTCAGAAAATGTAGCCTAAGTCAGGTGTGGGGGCGCAGGGCTGCAGCTCCAGAACTCTGAGAAGCTAAGGTCAGATGGAAATCTGGGCAACTAAGCCAGTTTTTCCAACCAAAAAATGTAAAAGGCAGGAAGTATAGCTCAGTGGAAGAACAGTCTGGGTTATTTTTACATACTTCTCTTCTAAACAAAATTTTCTGCTGGGTGTATAGCTCAGTGGCACAGCACCTACCTGGCAAGAGCAAGTTCCCACATTCGTTTCCCAGTGCCCCGCCCTCAATTTTTTTCTTCTGAAAACTGTTATTACAAACATACATTTTTATTAGAAATAAAAGTGTGAAAGTCAGACCAAGGTGGTATAAGCCTGTAACCCAACACTTCTAGAAAAGGAATCTTATCATAGATAAGGAAAAAATTTTTATAATAGGTCAGTTCATTAAGACACAAAATCATATATATAGATAGATAGTAATAAAATTTCAAAATACATGAAGCAAAAACTAACAGAATTGAAAGGATAAACTGTTCCACAAAGGATCAGACCACAGTATCTTTCTTAATACTTAATAAAACAAGTAGACAGCTTACTAGTAAAGCGACACTCCTATGAATAAGGCCCCTGCCTCCCACCCCCAGAAACCAACAGTGGCAGCAGAGCCGGGACACGAAAAAATAAATAAATAAATAGAGATATAATACTGTTTGAACAACAGTATCAAACAACTTGACCTCTTGTAATACTTAGGATATTACATCCATACACTACTACCTCACCTATACACAGTTCCAGCAACTCAGGAGGCTGAGCCAAGATCACATGAGCGCTTCCATAAAAATAAAAGCTACATTCACAGAATATAGTTTCTCTTCCAATGTAAATGGAATTTTACCAAGACTACAATCTAGACCATAACACAAATCAAAAATCTAAAAGGATTGGAATCATGCAAGTATTTGGACTGCAATGGAAATGAGAGCAGTGGGAGAAATATCAAATAATTTGAAAGTAAACAAAGGAAAGTTAGAAAATAATTTCAATTAAATCATAACAAAAATCTAACTTCAAAATTTGTAGAATGCAGCTCAAGTACTACTTAGAGAAATATGAAGTTCTATTTATATTAGAGAAAAGATCTATTTGTATTAGAAAAGAAAAAAGGTTTCAGCTTAAAATGTGAGAAAAAAATCTCCTAACTTCAAATTAGTAGAAAATATGAGCAAAACATCAATGAATAAATGGATGATGGTGAAAACTCAACAAACTCAGAAGGTATCAGGATCAATAAAACTTATAAACCTCTAGTTAGAGGGATCAAAAAGAAAACATAATTATTAGGGAAAAAAGACATCCTACAAACATTAAAAGGATAAGAAAATTAATTTTATATTAATAAATGCAACAAGCTGGGTATGGAGGTGCGTGCCTGTCATCCTAGCACTTAGGAAGCTGAGGCAGGATTGCTGGGAGTTGGAGACCAGCCTGGGCTGCAAAGTGAGCTCAAGGCTAGCCTGAACTGCATAGTGAAACCCTACCTCAAAAAAATGGGGAAAGTGCCTGTTTAAGCAGAGCACAGAGACCGGGTTCAATCCCTAGCTGTCTTGCTGGCCCTGCCCCGTGGGCGCACTGAGACTGCAATTGAGATTGAGCGTGGTGGCGCACCCTCTGAAATCCCAGCACTTGGGAGGCTGAAAACAGGAGAATCACTAAGAGTCCAAGTCTGACCTATGTAGTGAGACCCTGTAGACCCTGTACTAAATATATAACAAAAAAAAAAAAAAAAAAAGGAGGGGAAAAGCAACAACTCAGATGAACAAATTACTTTAGCTACAATTCTTTAAAGTGATGTAACAAATCTGAATTGCTGTCTGCTAAAACTATTTAATTATAATTAACCCCACACAAATACAGATCCAAATGGTTTTATTTATGAATGCTATCAAGCTAAACAATTATTAAACAAGCCAAACAACAATTTTACCAGATTTACCAGAAAATAGGAAAGTATCAATTCACAATTTTTTTCTAACTTTTTAAAAGTCCAACAAATAAGAAATTTACAGATCATGATCTGAAATGAACACTCACAAAATTTTTTTAACAAAACACTAGTAAACCTAAACCAACAGTATCTACAAGATAATTTATCATGCCCATATATATTCAATTTCAGGAATACAAAATTAATTTAAATAACAGAAAGATGATAGTAACATTTTGGGAAGACAAGAGTTCTCAATGAGGAAGGAGACACAAAAATAAAATGAGGGGGGCTTGCAAGTTAGCTCAGTGGTTTAAGTACCTGCTTGGGCAAACTCAGTCAGGCCCAGGGGACCATGGTTCTATCCCCAGTTCCACTTGTCTCACCAGATGCACCCTTAGGCAGCCTGAGAACCAAAAAACAATCCTTCTCAATTTTGGGCCAGCCAAATATAGCTCAGCAGATTAAAGTGCAGGGGCCAGGAATTGTTCCCCAGGGCCTGCCATGCTGGCCCCATCCCTGGGGTGCTCTGAGACAGCAATTGAGACTGGGCATAGTGGTGCGCGCCTGTAATCCCAGCACTTGGGAGGCTTACAGCCAGATCACTAGGAGTGATCACTAGGAGTCCAATCTAGTAGTGAGACCCTGAACACACTGTAGACCCTTCCCTAAAAATACAAAAAAATAAAAATAAAAATAAAATAAAAATGAGGAAAAACAAAGAACTACATGGTGTTAGATAAAAGTTACAGGTTTGGAGAGCCTGGCATGTAGCTCAGCAGTAGAGCGCTTATCTCACATGTCCAGGCCTGAGTTCAAGCCCCAGCCCTGCAAATAAATAAATACTAGGTATGGAATGGCAGGTACAGCTCAGCGGCAGACAGCACACTCAGCTTGTGGAAGCTCTGAGTTCAATCCCCCAGACACATGCATGTGTGTACACACAACCATGCTGGGCTAAATTACAGGCATGAGTATGAACTCAAACTGTTAAGAATATGAAATTACATATTTATTTTTTCTTTCCTTTTCTTGCTTTCTTGGTTTTTTTTGTGTGTGTGTGGTTTTTTTGTTTTTGTTTTTGTTTTTTGCAGTACTGGGGATTGAACTCAGGACCTTTCACTTGCCAGGCAGGTGCTTATGCCATGAAGCATGCTCAATGCCTAAAAGTGAAAAATGCTACAAAAGAAAAAAATGTAAAAAAGACAGTCACTGTCCTAAGTCAGACAACATCAGCATTAAAAGCAGGAGCAATAATAATGGATAATTTTTTAGAAAGGATATTGGTTTAAGTTTGAAAAAAATCAGCTAACATTCTGATAAAGAATAAGGGAAACTTAGCCTGGATGTAGAATGCTACCTAAAGCAACAGAATCAGAATAGATTTCTGTTTTCAACTACTACAGTACTGAATTTGTCAAATACTGTACCACCAATAAATGCTTAACCCCTGGATGTAAAGTATGATGAGGAACAAGAGAGCAACAGTCTAGAAGGGTCCTCCCAAGTTATCAATCACAATAGTGAAAGCGGTAACTTCATAGGAGAAAAAACCTGGCAGACGGTGATCAAAGCTGTATCAACAACAATGCAACCAACACCTTACGCCTTGTGACAGGCTGCTATGAGTAATATCCATAACTCATACAGGAGTCTTACCAATCAGGCATTACCTGAATCTAACAATGATGAAACAGACAATATGCAAAGGATATTCTAAAATGTCATAAGCCTAAAACTCAAGTTCCACAGTTAAAAAATAAAGGGGGGGGGGGGAGACACTGCTCCAAAAGGCAACTATTCCTAACAGCTAAGTGCAGTGTATGAAGGTAGAAGGGGAGATACGCTGTATATCAGATTATTTCTTGGTCTTTTATCTAAGATCATGGTGCACTTGTTCCAACATTTCGGGAACAATGGCAAAACCCAAATATATACTGATTTTGATCATTTTATCATGACTAGGCAGAAAATAGTTTCTTTTTAGGAGTTCCACAATGATGGACAAGGAGTCATGATGTCTGTAATTGGTGTTTTTTGTTTGTTTGTTTGTTTTCCAGTACCAGGGATTGAACTCAGGACCTTGTGCTTGCTAGGCAGGCACTTATTCTACTGAACCATCTCCCTGGGCCTGTAATTTATTCTTAAAGGTTCTACAAAAATCATCATCTACCAAAAAGTAAATGGCAAAATACTAGTAGTTGGTAAACCTAGATGAATGCTATATATTGGCTCACTGCACTACTCTGGCAACTTTTCTATAGATTTTTTCTAAGGTTTTTTTTTTTTTCTTGTATTTTAGGGAAGGGTCTAAAGGGTGTTCAGGGTCTCACTACTAGATCCAGACTCGTAGTGATCCGCCTGTTTACAGCCTCCCAAGTGCTGAGATTACTGGCACGTGCCACCATGCCCAGCCTCAATTGCCATCTCAGCACACCCCTGGGGCAGGGCCAGCACTTGGGAGGCCCAAGGATTGAACCCTCAGCCCCTGTGCCTGCTTGCAGGTGCTTTAATCCACTGAACTATTTATTTGGCCAGCCCTCTCTAAAGGTTCTTTTAAAAGGCAATAAGTTACAAAATCATTAGATACTGAGAGGAAGTTTAACAATCTACATTGAACACTGTAACAAGAGAACCTAAAGACTAAAAGGGAAAGCTGTGAGCTGTTCAGGCGCGTAAGGCTCCAGGTTCTGAAGCAATCAGCTCTGACCAACACGACTACGTATATATCCAAAACAATGCCAAACAAAATCTCATCAGGTTTCTCTGAAAATGTAACAAGTTGCTTTAAAAACTTACATAGAAATGCAAAGGGTCAAAAAAAGTCAAGACAATCTTCAAAAAGAAAGTATGATGTTTACTCTATTTTTGCTCAAGACTTACACACAGCAACATGAGTCAAGACAATGAGGCATGGGGCTGGCAAGATAGCTCAGCGGCCTAAAGTGCCTGCTTTGGCAAAACTTAGGCAGGCGCAGGGGACAGCAGTTCATCCCACATACCATTTCAGCCCCACCCTCAGGGCAGGCTGAGCCAGCAAAAAAAAAAAAAAAAAGGACAATGAGGCATTATCACTAGGATAAATAAATACATGACAATAAATAAAAAGGCCAAAAGCAAATCCAGGAAGCTGACTGAATAAACAGTGGCACAAAGGCACAATGGAGTAGAACTGAGCTATAAAAAAATATGCAGGAACTCTATGAACTGATACATGTTGATTTCTAGGATACACTGTTCAGTTTTAAAAATAAAGTGGAAAACCACACATAGCATACTTCCTCATGTGTCAGAAAGATGAATTAATAAAACTTCTATATACTGGCTTATTGTGAAAAAGAAAAAAAGGTGAATCATACAGAAATAGAAGTGGTCACCTACAAGGGGTACTAAGGAATCAAGTGTGCTGATGGGAAAATGATACTTAGCTTGGCATGGTGGCACATGCCTATAATCCCAGCATTAGGGAGGCTGAGACAAGAGGATCAATGCAAGTCCAACCACCCTGGGCTACAAAGTGAGCACAAGGCTAGCCTAAACTGCATAGCAAGACCCTGTCTCAAAATGATCAAATTAAAAAAAACAAAAACAAAAAAACAATGATACTTGTTGCCAGGGATGGTGGTGCATGATTGTAATCTCAGCGCTCTGGAGGCGGAAGAGGATCACTGTGAGTTCAAGACCAGCATACACTACATAGTGAGACTCTGTCTCAAACCCCTACCTCCCAAAAGTGATACTTGTGATACTTTTCTCTAAAGTTTTGATTTTTGGAAGCCTGTTCATCTGTAAGCATTCAAATATGTCATTAAATAAAAATGGGGAAAAAAAGGGAGCTGAATTTAAACAGAAATAAATGAGTGCAAGTGTTTCAAATAGAAAATGTTGCTGTAAATAGTGGTGGTACAATCCAAAGAACTGAATAGTTTCCAAGTACATTTCCTCAATATAAGGAAATCTTATGTTGAGTTCTTCATTCTAGGTTTATTTTCTGTAGAAGTATGGATGTAAAAGTTCTGAAAACTATAGATTGAAAAAAATAATAAAGGAGTCAGGCTTCTCACTGTGGAGGAAGAGAAATACAAACCAAGAATCCAACAAGGGAAGAAAAGACTCCAGTTAGAATGAAACTGGAAGTATGAGAGTAATTTCTAAAGTATTTATCCATTTAATTACCTCCATCCACTGAGAACACGAGGAAGCACTGATGGCCACTATTAGTAGGTATGACCACACATGGCACCCAGATCTTAGTTTCTAAAAACTACCATTTCCCACTAAAAAGGAACCAGGGTTCCTTAGACAAATGGCTAACTCAACAGCTGGCGGGGAGAAGAGAAATTTAAAATAATGCCTAGGGAGGGGAGGGGAGGGGAAGGCTGCTACCTATGGGCAAATATAGATCACTGGGAGCATCAAACTAAGCTTTGTGATCGCTTCTGACATATGTTATAAAGTAGGAGTCCATGCATTCCAACTGATCATAAGAGCATTAATAAGGATAGCAATAAAAGGAGGGCTATTTCTTATAGCAAGTATCATCCATAGGAAATCTAGAGGTAAGCTCTGACAAATCTAGAATAAAGTTTGATGAGAACCTGAGCATCTTCATGATCCTAGATATCTCCCAAAAAATATTAACTAGGTACTTAATAAACCAGACCACACTTGGACCGGATGACCAAAATAAACCACTAATACAGGTCAGATGGATGCTGTGGGCTCCTCAATGGGGTGTGTGTGTGTGTGTGTGTGTGTAGGGTCTCACTACGAAGCTGGAACTCATAGTGACACTACTGTTTTGAGCCTCCCCAGCGCTGAGACTACAGGCATGTGGGACTCAGCAGCTGGCTCAGAGTGCCCTTGGGTGGCGCTGGCACTCAATGTATCTTTTAAAAGACACCTTTCTGTGGTGTCCCAGCCAGAAATGCATCAACTGGATTTCATAAGGACCCATCAGAAAGTCAAAGCGAAGAAGATTTCATCAAGTTAGTAACCTTTATTCTTCAAAATGACACTACCAGCCAGCCAGATAGCTCAGTGCATTAAAGTGCCTACTTAGGCAGGCACGATGACTGGGGTTCCATCCCCAGAGCGCCCTGCCAGCCTCTCTCCTGGGGTGCACTGAGACAGCAACTGAGGCTGGGCATTGAGGTGCACGCCTGTAATCCCAACACTTGGGAGGCTGAAAACAGGAGGATCACTAGTCTGATCTGTGTAGTGAGACCCTGTAGAACCTGTACTAAATACATTTTTTTAAAAAATGACACTGTCATATGAGAGATGGGCTAAGCGTGCATTACAAATTAAAGGAGTTTAGCAAACATAACTGCCTGCCATAGATGATGTGAACTGGATTCTGTTGAGAGAAACAAACTCCATAAAAGACATCATATGAATAGCTAAATGAGAATGCAAGCTGTAGATTAAAATTCTGCATCACTGTTACATTTCTCATGCTTAATAAATCTACAGCATAATAAATAATACGGCTACAGAAGAGAATACCTCTGTTCTTAGGAACTATATACTGAAGTCACTGTATATGTGGCAGAATGTATATAACTTACATACAGTTCAGGAAAATCTACACAGATACAAAAATAATAAAACAAATTTGACAAAATATTAAGTTCTCTCTAGTGTTCAGAACTTTTCTGGAAGTCAACCAATTTCAATAACAACCACCAGTAAGACAAAATAATTGTTGGTCTTCTATAACATTTTCAGTTTATGCTCATTTTAGTCAGCTTTGAGTGCTTAACAGCTATTATACTTTCATGAAACTTATAGAAACAAGTGAGCACTATGGATAGCACCCTACAACACACAAGAATATTTAACATAATATATAACAGGAAAAAAAAGGTAAAAAATCCACCACTAAAGGAAAAGTTAAGCAAATTTTGGTACATCTGCTCTGGATACATAACACAATTTTTAAGAATTTAGCACAGTTTCCAACCTACTCAACAGCTTTGCTTAATAATGGTTTGACTTTATGACAGTGCAAAAGCAATGGGGATTCTGTAGAAATCACACTACAAATTTTGAATTTTTCACCTTTTCCCAGACGATAACACAGTTTAACACTCCTATGATGCCGAGAGTGGAGGCAAACCAAGCCCCAAGGCAGTCATGAGGACCACAGGCTAACAACGCAGGCTATGCTGCTCTGCTTCATTTACAGCAGGTTAGGAGCTTTGTTTTGTTTTAGGTTAGAAATATTAAAGGCATTTTCAATTTACAATAATTTTATCAAGATGTAAGTGTATGGTAAGCTAATTCATAGAAGCTATGTACTATACTATGTAATAGAGAAAAAGGTGCTGATGTACCTATCTGTATGAAAAACCACATTTAATGTTTTTATGTGCCCAGAAACAAAAGTCTAAGAGGAAATTGTTATTAGTGATGGACCTTGAGAGAAAGAAAACAGGGAAAAGACATTATTTAAATTGAATTATTTTCCTAACACACCATGTAGTATTTCCAAACCCGGAAACTGTGTTCTTAAAACTAAGACTTCAAAGTACTTCAATGTCTGATTTCACTACAGAACATAAAATATAACTCTGATCAGAAATGTTAACGTATCCTGTTACTTAGCTATAACAAAATGTATTTTTCGATTTAAGCACCTTTATTTTATCAAGTTTCATGTCTTTTTCCTGTGTGCGCGCGCGTGCGCTCGCACCATTGGAGATTAAACCCAGAACCTTTTCAATGAGCCTTAAGTCACTAAGACTCCCAGGCTGGGCTCGAACTTGTGATCTTCCTGCCTCAGCCTCCCAGATGTTGGCACTAACAAAACCAACAACCCTTTTATGAAAATAGGTACGATATCAATTCTGAAATGAAAAGCACTGCTTAGGCACAGTAATGACAAGAAAAAAAATCCAGGCAATGTCTTTAACAAAGTGGACTGAGAATCGCTTAGTTGACAAACCAAAGTCTGAGCTACAAAATGTACATTAAACTGTAAATGCTTATGACAGTGGAGAGACATAAATTGCTGAACTCTGAACTGTTAATCAATTTGCTGTGTATTTTACAAACAGGGTAGATTATCAGCATTCAGGTTCTTTTACAGTACTAACAATATATGTAGAATTGTGCCGATATGAGAATCTAAATGAACAAATATGAGACTGAAGCATATTCTGGGGATGTAAAACTGTCCGTCAAAAACCCTTATGAAATTGAAAACAAGATTTTCATAGTAAATGTAATAATACAATTAGGGACTATTTTCTCTGAAATCTAAATCACTCCTTTAATTAGGCAATTTGGGTGACAAATTAAGCACCTCCTCGTAAAGCCACATTCAGAGAACGGCTGTAATGAATCAAAGATAACACCATTACTCAAAATAATGGTGAACAGGATCACCATTACTTTGATAAGCATTGGTAACGCAGCTGACAGTTACCACAGATACTGCTCTTACTCATTTTGGTATATTCTCCTTCGCACATAGGTCAATCTCTACACTATTAAGAAAGTACTATTACAATTGATTAATGTATAACCACGCCTTTATTAAGTGACTGCATTTTCAAACTCTCATTGCTAAGTGTGACGCCAAAGAGGAAATGTCTCCGAGGAGTACCGCGGCTGCGGTGTTTCCTAATTCAGTGTACTCAAAGGCTGTCTATTTCCCTCTTTCAACATTTCCTGACCGTAACAGTCTCAGTCTGTGTACTTTCAACCAGCACAATACAAGCTGGAAAACACGGCCAAATATTTAGGGAAAACCGAAGTCACGCAAAGTAAGCTGCCTGCAGCTCCAGGCTCGTCACTTAAACCAGGCTTGGCCTTGCTTACCGTATCTCAAAATGTCAGTACTTCCTTACCAGTCCAAACCTGAATCATCTTACCAGTAAAACCAAACCCTCTGTAGTGGGTGACCCGGGTCAAAGATCTACAATCCCCACACACTCATCCGTCAGAACCTTCACGTAATCGTGGCCAAGGAACCTCCGAACAAACCAGAATTACACCTCCTAAAGGAGGCCCTGCGTTGTGCTTCAAAAGTCGTGAATTCGGTGAATGCATTACAAAGGCCATGAAAACAGTCTTACAGAGATAAAAGGGAAAATGTGTTGTATCTGTGTAACATTCTAATACAATAGCAGGGTGTGTTTCTTACCAAGGTCCGAGGTTCTACACTACTGGAACACCACGCCTCCCAGGGAAATCCAGGAGACACCAGAAATCCTCCCCGAAGGGCAGGGAGAGATCCGGACAAACTACGACACCCCCCGGCCCAAACCTTGCGTTTTCTTTCCCTCCAGCCATGCAGCTGCACCCCGCAGAGAAACTAATTTAGAATCATCTGCATTTCATTCCTTTCTTTTGCAATAGCTGCCCGCCTATAATAAACAGACCTTGAGCTCCAGGGACAATTTACTTCCCTGTCCAGTAAAAATAAAGTTCCCTATTTTTACGAAGAATGCTGTCTCCAATCAACACCGACCCCCCTGCCGAGACAAGGCACGCCACTCTCCACCTCCCTAGCCGCAAAAACTGGCGCCCCACACCCTGGAAAAAAGCCCCGCACCCTGGAAGCCGCCCCACTTTCGACCCTCCAAGCCCGGGCCGCGAGGCCGGGCTGCGGCGCTCAGTCCCGGGCTGCCCAGCGGGGACGCGAGCGCAGCGCTGCCTCGGCCGCCCAGGGGCTCCGCAGGCGAAGGGGCGCCGAGCCCCGCGCCAGCCTCACTCACCCACTTTGTCCTTCCCGTACATGTGCCCGGCCACCTGATGCGAGAGGGGCACGCAGCCGTTGAGGAAGCGCAGCCTGCCGCCCGCTGGTTGCGGGGCGCCCTCGGGAGCGGCGTCGCTAGCCGGCGGGCTCCGCATTTCGGGGGTGCCGGGCGCCTCGAGCCGGAGCGGGGACGGAGGCTCCATGGCCATAGCGGAGAGCACTAGGGGGAGCGGCGGCGGCAGGAGAAACGGCGAAGGGAGGGGGCGCCCGCGAAGCCGGGGGTCGCTCAAGCTCGGCCGCCAGGAGGCCCGGGGGTTCCCGCGGCCGCTGCCAGCTGTGGCCCAGGGAGGGGGCCCATGGCGCCGCGGAGGCGCGGACGCTCCCTGCCCAACTCCCGGCGAGAGCGGCTCCCGGGTCCCGCCCGGCGATGCCCAGGAGAACAGACACGGCCGGCGGCTGCGCCCCGCACTCCCAGCCGGACGGCGGCGGCGGCGGCCCCACCTCCCGCGCCCCGCCCCCTCCCGCCGTGCTCCAGGCCGCGTCAGCGCCGCCGCTTCCGACTGCGCGCCCAGCTGAGCGCACTGAGCATGCGCAGGAGCCGGCCAGGACCCGGGCGGGCGCGCTCGGAGATCCTCGGGCCCGCAGGTGTAAGCGCTGCAGGTACTGGAGAGCTGGGGCGGCCGGGCGCAGGGCGGGAGCTCAGGCGGCTCCAGAGCGTGCCTCTGGTCAGCTCCTCCCGAAAGCTGTCCCCATCTGCGCTCGCCGGAAAACAGTAACCAACTTAGGGGAGCACTGTGGGAAGGCGGAAGATAATCCTAATAGTTTGGTCTGGTTTTGGAGAAAGGCATGTTTTTGTAGGAATGACTGGTCTCCTGCTCCGGCCTCCATCGTCTCGAGCTCGACAGCCCAAATTCCAGGGTGGCTGACTAGGACCGAGGCGCGCACCCCGAGCGGCGGAGGGGCGCGGCTGGGATCTGCTTGATTCCCGTGTGCATCGCCGGGAACCTGTGGAACCTAAACCTATGCCTGGGTGGAATTAGACGAGAGGCGAACAAGCAGACTTTAGCGCTGTCTTAGATCGCTGGTTAAGGATCCTATTGACAACCAGCCTTCTCCCCACGGAAAGCCGCACACCTGCGCGAAAGGGAACACCTGAACCGCCCGCTGGTTCCCAGAGCCCCGCCCCCCGTAGTTGCGCAGACTCAGTCGCTACCTCTAAGCCGCCCCGCCCCGCCCTCCGCGGCTGTCAAAATCCGGGCCGCACTTCCTTAAGGCCCGGCTCACAGCTCTGCGCATGCTCGCCCCTCACGGGGGCGGGTCGCACCCACGTGCGTCCAGCCTGCCGCGGCGCTTGCGCGGTAGCGACCCGGCGTCGGCGCCCTTAGGCCGCCTTTCGTGCCAAGAGACCCGCGGTCGGCGCGAGGTCCTTAGTGCTCTGCGTCCTGTGCACACGGCTTGCGAGCGACGGCGCCATGGGGCTGACTTCCAATTCCAGCATGCGAGGTGAGAGGGCCTGGAAGCTCGCGAGGCAGGCGGCCTACGCGCCGTGGCAACGGCCGCGGCTCCCCTGAGCTGTTACCGTACCGCTGTCCTGGCCGCGCCTCCGGTCCGGTGACCTTGAGGTGCCGAAGGGCGCGCTTGGGCCCGGGCTGAGCGGGAAAGGGGGAGGTCGGGGTGTGGGTGAGGGTGATCCGTCGCCGGTGTGAGCGGCAGAGGCGGTGCGGAGGGTGACTTCCCTGCTCTGGTCCGCGTTCCCGCGACCACCCCGCCCCGAAGACCGAATAATGGCTCAGCTGCAGGTTTTTCCGTTCACCCCAAAACGCTTCTGCGCCCTCAATTCGCAGGACCCGGGGGGGAGGGGTGAAGTGAAAAATGAGGCAAAACAGTAAAAGAAGTCTCCCTTTTATGTTAAAATCAACGTGGAGCCGGAAAGTCAATTTTCTGCATTCCTGAATAGTGCATGACTAATCACATCTTAAGCCTGCTCTTTTTTTTTTTTTTAAGTGAAAAGAAACACAGTCCTAGGTCGTGAGTTTTCTTGGGGTTTTTTTATTAGTATCTTTGTGGCATCTGGCGTTTTATGATAGTATTCCATGACAGCCAAAAAAAATCAAGTTAGTTGATCTTTCAGCTTTTCAATCATGTATTAGTACCTGACGTTTGGGAAGAAACAATACTTTGCAAAAGATTCAGTTAAGAGAATCTTGAAAACGTGCTTAGTGTGATGTTTATTACAGCTTATTACAGTTCTTAGCGATATCATAAGCTATATGATGTATGTGCTCCCTCTGGCTAGGTATAAAACACCGCTCCCCTAGGTTTGGTTTCCTGTAACAGTTGAGAGATTGTTCTCCAGTTAATTAAAA
The DNA here is from genome assembly GCA_002564285.1 of Tympanoctomys barrerae. Lineage (NCBI taxonomy): Eukaryota > Metazoa > Chordata > Mammalia > Rodentia > Octodontidae > Tympanoctomys > Tympanoctomys barrerae. The sequence continues at coordinate 14,498 of NDGN011208957.1, forward strand.
TTAGCCGTAGTTGATTCAGTGTCTGCAAGTTAATTAAAATTAGACCTAGTTGATTCAGTAAAAGTAGTAGGAAACATTTGCAGTGCCAGGTTCTCTGAGAAGTAACTGTTCATTTGAGCCTTGATTTTTCTAAGAGAAAATTTCATAAGCTGGAGAATTCTGCCTCTGTTAACAAAATGTACTTGACAGGCAAAAAAATTATGCTATTTCCAAGTTAGTAATGATGAAAAAATTGATTACGAAAAGTACTTCACAGGATACCCATTTTGAGGCTCGTAAAGAGAGCCACATGATGCACTTAAAGTGGCAAGTAATTTTGTGTCATTTAAACTGTGGGGGTTAAGATTATGGAGTGAAATAAAGTGGGCTTGTGAGTGGTGCTGCTATTTTAAATTCTGTAGGACTGCTGCTTTTTGCACGTGTATTAATTGTAGCAAAAGACTTGAAAATTTTTTTTGATTAGAGCATGGGATTGTTTTACGTAAATGGATACTGAACTCAGGTGGCACACTATCCGAATACTTACAATGTAGGTGACCCCTTAGGACTTCTCAGCCCTGTTAGCAGGCTAATCTTTCTTGCAATGGAGAAAGGACTTTTTTGTTCTTTAAATCCCACAGTAGGAGAGTTCAAAGGTGACTTTCCCATTAGTTTACTGTTTTCCATGGGGTAGGGTAACCATGAAACATGTTATTAACTATAAGTGCTCAACTTTGTAATATGAACCAACAACTTTTTCCTTCAATGAAAAGTATAAAGGTTGCTGCAAGGACCACTGGGAGAAGCCCAAGTCTTGTCTACCTGCTCTTTTCTCCTCAAACAGAACAGTAAGCAAGGTAGAAATAGAAAATGTCCACAGAATCTACCTTTTAATGTTTAGTTCTTGTAATAAAAGTTTGTTTCTTAATGGAATTTATTTGGAAGAACAAAGCATTTACTTTTCAAAAACAAAAATTTTATTCTATTTAAATTTTTAAACCAATTTTTAAACATTCTAATCCCTCAGCTTGAAAGTCAGTTTAGATTTTTTTATTTAAGGGAAAGATGCAATTTCTGTTCATTGAATTCATATAGATAAATATAAAGGGCTTAGAATGGAAACTAACAACATGATGTGCTGTGTTCAAAAAAAGTAAAAATCTGCCAGGAGATAACTTGGCAGCTTAAGTGCCTGCCTGGCAAGTGCAAGGTCCTGACTTCAATCCCCAGTACCACACACACACACACACACACACACACACACACACACAAAAGTTAAAATCACTTGCATGAGAATTCTTTGTAATAGGAAAAAGTAATGGATGAGTTATAAATAAAATAAATGGAGCTCAGGCTAAGACTGGAGGTCAGGAAAGGCAGTGAGGATGAGTGATCAGTGTGGAAGTCCTGTCGAAGGTCTGTGTCCCTGTGCTAGCTCTGGACCCTGGTTTGGTGACAAGATGATGAGTTCATTGTAGTATCTAGAACTAAGTGGTCTTCAGTGCCCAGTTGTCCAGTCTCTTGTGATCCTTCCACAGGCCCAAGAGTTGACTTTCTGATTTCTTTGTGCTCCTGATGTTTGCAAAACTCTGAATCTATTCTCACTCTTAACCCCTTCTTTGCTGTTTTCAAGAGATGAAGAGAGATATTTCCTTCCTCTGTGTCCTACAGATAGTGCTGCCTTTAACTCTTGACTCAATGATACTTGCACTTTTAAATCTTTCCCCCCTCAAACAGGTTCGCTTCAGCCTAAAAGTCACTAATAATTTACCCTCATCTTAAAAATATTTTTTTCTTTTTTTAAATTGGTGGTAGGGATTGAACCTAAAATCTTTGCACAGTTTTGTTTTTTTGAGACAGAGTCTTGCTAGATTGGTATATTGCCTAGACTAGGATTGAATTTGGGATCTTCCTGCCTCAGCTTCCCACAGTGCTGGGGGTTAGAGCCATGTGTGACCATGCTTGATTTTGTTTCTTCCTCTTTTCATTTTTCTTCTTGTTTTTACTGGGTGTTGGTGTTGGTGTTGGTGTTTAAGAGATTGGGAAGATGAGTCCTCTTACTTTGAGTTACATAGGTTGCACCAGCTGTGCTGGTCTCTAGTTCTGGGATCCAAGTAGGCTCACCCCATTAGCCTCCTGATTATAAGAATGTACCCAAACTACCTATTTGAAAAGGTCTTCCAGAACCTGCCTTCTTTGCTGCCCTTTCCCTTAAATTACATCTTCCACAAGTATTTCCTACGTTACAAAATAGGGATTTGTCTGTCCACCTTGTGTTTTGTTATCCATTCAAAACTCTGATCATTACAGTGCATGTAATCCAAACTTCATGTCACAGATCCTTATTGTGAATTTATATCCTTATATTGGAACTAAAGAGTGCCAGCCCCACCCTGAGGGCACACTGAGACCGAGATTGAGACTAGGCAGCAACGTGGCACACACCCGTAGTCCCAGCACTTGGAAGGCTGAAAAACAGGAAGGATCACTACAAGTCTGATTGGTGTGAGACCCTGTAGACCCTGTACCAAATGCCTTCAATAGATAAATAAATAAATAAACCAAAGGGTCAGTAAAATAGCTCCACAGCTTAAGCACCTGCCTGGCAAGCACAAGGTCCTGAGTTCAGTCCCTGGTACTCAAAAAAAAAAAAAAAAAGGAAACTTAAGGAATAGTTTTCCACTTCATTTAACTTCAACATTGATTCAGTAAATTCATTGAATATCAAAAATAGTCATGTAAGGAACTATTTTTTGAGAAGGAATATATAGATCATTTGGAGAAAAAAGCAATAGCTCCTGTAGGTTACAGTGGGATTCAGAGCTATAGGTAAAACAAAATTGACCAAAAGTGAGGATATATAGGGGTTCATTTTCACTTTCCCTGTGTGTGTGTGTGTGTGTGTGTGTGTGTGTGAAATGGTCCTTATTAAAAACCTTTTTTTAAAAAAAAAAGAAGTAGGCGAAAACAAATCATTTGTTCTAGACAGATGCAATCCCAAGGGCAAATTAGTCATCCATTATTTCTTTTTATTTAGCTAACATTTAATGCCACCTCTATGCCAAGCATCGAGACAAACATTCCCAGGCACATGTGCCACTAGTACAAACCCCACACAAGGCAAGGGCTTTCTTCTACACAGCTCCCCCCGCCTCTTGTCATAGCATTCTGATTCTGTAGCAATTGATAATAAGAAGAGGCAGCTTGGGGCAGTAAAGGAGCCAAAGGGGGGGAAAGGTTAAGATTTCTAAGTTAAAGCAAAATCCTCAGAGTAAAGAAAATTGGAAGAACAGGTTATAAATAAGAGGACATAGAGGTTGGAGCCAAATGCATGTTTTCTCCACATCTGAACAATTTCAAGAGAGTAAACTAAGGGTTATACAGTCGTAAGCCCAAGGAAGAGAGGCAGAGGGCATTCACTTAGACTACTTTTCTTTATATTTCTGATCTTTAATGGTATGTGTGCAAATAGCGCTGTAACACAGGCTTAAAGGGGGTGGAGGTTGAGCTAAGTGAAAGAACACTTGAGAAATGTCTATAGAAAACCATGAGGCAGGGGCTGGTGAGATGGCTCAGTGGTCTAAAGCACCTACTTAGAACAGGCTAAGCTAAGCAA
>NDGN011208994.1:0-10995 GCA_002564285.1 Tympanoctomys barrerae
TTTCACTGTACCTAGTAATTGTGTCTAGTCTTTACTCTTCAGTGTTTTTCTTGCTGAAAGATACTGCTGAGGTATTGTGCAGGTGTGTACCCAAATGTTCAAATATTTATAAAATATTTATATTGGCTGGAAGATCCTATAAATTCATCATGGGGAAAAGATGTATCAAAATAAATGAAAGTCACTTCAGAAACAAATGTAAATCCATTTCAGTTAAATAAATTGTTTAAAGTACAAAAATAAATAAATAAATAAACCTTTCCTTCCTTCAATGTGGGTGTCGGGTATTTGCTCCAGCAAAGAGAGAAGAGTAACTAAGACAGACCTATTACTAAATTAGTCTCCTTCTAAGGTATTGGGAATTGGGCCTTCAACATAAAAATTTGGAGAAGGGAGTGAAACAAAATTCAGCACATAATTGGGCCTGTATACATATGGGCAGTGTTCGTGTGTTTTCCAGCATAGCCTGTGTCTGCTTTGGTCACACCATCATCCTGGTAGATCTTATGAGTGTATAAGAACCAGCTTTAACCAAAGGGAACTCTAGAGCAAGTTGGGGTTCAGATTTGACCCAGCTTTGTGAGGCTGCTTTAGGTAGGGAGTTACATGATCCTTGGCAGGGGCCAAGGACAGTGGGCACAAACCAGGGACTGTCATCACCCAGGAGATGCATGAAGTGTGGCAGGATGAACCTCAGTCCTCACACATGGTGAGATGCTATGTTCTGACCTAGTCATAGTTCTGGTCAGCAATGGATGAGGTCTCCTAGGGAAGCCCGCTGAGAAGAGCTCTCAGGAAGAGCAGCTTCATCTCAACCAACTGCTAATCACTCAGCCAGATTTTCTCTGGCAGGACATCTCTGACACAAAGGTGGTCCTGAAAAAATACTTTCAAAATAAGTAAATGCATTTGGACTTAGTATCTCACTAAGCAATGAGGCTCAGAAACCCAAAGAGTCTCTCTCCAGCTTCCTGAGGCTAGGCCTTACCAAATTTACAATGATCTTCATCTACCTATTCACAAAATATTTTTTGAACACACCTTCTGCTACTAATGTGCTGATAAACCTGTTCTCTGTAGAACAAGAGCCCTGATTTATCAAGCTCTGGAGCATAAATACCCACACCATGGCTAATTTCAATTTATAAGAATGTAACACTTGCTCTCCAAAAACTTTACATTGCTCATAGGTGGATCTAGAGAACTGAGTGAGGTGACACAAGCCAGTCTCAGTGTTCAGGGCCTCAATGGCTTTGTTTGACATAGGGGGTCAAATGACATAAGTGTTTGCGGGGGGAGAATGGTTATTGTTGGTGACTATTGTCATTTCATGTAATCAGTAAGCTTATTGAGCATCTATGTGCAGGGCCCTTTGACAACAACTGGGACTTCTATAGTGAACCAGTAGGTATAACTTCTATCTTTGAGGAGGCCCCAGTCTAGTATGGACACAGCCATGAAGTAAATAGAGATGGAGTTTTGTGATCAGTTCCTCTAAAGAGAAGAGAAATATATACTGTGTGTGGAGTGAGTATATGTTTTCCCAGACCATCAAGCACTCCTCCTGGATCAGAAAGTACAATATAGAAGATTTGTGCCTCCCTATCACATCACTGTCCTTTCTCAACTAAGACAGTGAGGGAAAGAGTGGAATGCAAGAGTCCAGCAGGTAAAAGACCTCAAGCTGTAGGAGAAGGCACACCCCTACCCCAAGTCCCACATGAAGAACCAGGCCCCTATATTTTCAGAGGATATATTGAGTGGATTAACATCACACCAGGAGACAATATTTATCTGTAGAGCTGGGACAAAACCTAAAATTGAAAGCCTACATATGGTGCCATGGTGCAGCACTTTGATATTTGCCAGCAGTAGGGTTGATTCTGGGATTAGGACAGGCTTATTTCAAAAATCCTGCACACCAATGAGGGGCTGTGGTGAGTGCTCCAATTTCACTTCCTTTTTGCCTTGTCCATAAGCCAGTGGTTGGCTGTTACTAACTCTGGAGATTTAGAGGACTCAAAATTGGTCTTCATCCACAGTAGAAAGTGAAGTTTATCAATGAATAGATCAAGAGGAATGGAGGCTTGTCTTAAGGGTAGGTTCCGTAGAAGCTGAGCCTGAAGCAAGGATTGGGGGAGCAAGTGCTACATAGAAGAAGGACTCTCAGAAGAAATCTGTGTGAGAGAGAAGTAGAATCAGGAATGACAGAAGCTGAGCAACAACCTTACTTCTGTTAAAGCCAAATGTAGGCTAGATTTGGAGGATAAAGATCTTCAAAGTTGTCCTGGCTTGAGATGAGAAGACCAGGGTTTTTACCTCTTTGCCCTGTCAGTCACTCTTTGGCACTCCCTCTTCTCTGTCTCCCATCCCAATCCCTCAGGTGGTTGCAGAGAAAGTGGCATCCCATGCCCTAGAAAAGTACAAGGAGAAAGGCACAAATGTGAGCCCTTAACCACAGGCCCATGTGCAGCCATCTGATAAGAGCAGGTAGGCTAAAGCCAACAGCCTTACCTGCTGCCTCCCCATACTCCAAGGCCACTGGTGTGCAGAGGATGATTTACACCCTTGGGTTGAGAGGAGCAAAATGCTAATGCAACTGCATCAGTTGAAGAGTTACAAGGGCCTTTCAAAGCCCTTTGTTTAGCCTGATCGAATGGATTGGCTCAGAAGTATAGACAGAAAACTGCATCCAATGGGTAAACAAGAATTAAGTTTTGGTCTATAAGCAAAATTATTATTCAGACTTTGAAGGGAAGACAGTGAAATAAATCAAGAAACAAAAGGATCAATTTAAAAATTAGGTTTTGTTTTTGTAGTTAAAACAGGAACCGTGAAGAAAGGCAAGGAAGGGAGGGGTGGTTAGAACCATTAAATAATGTTTGCCCTATTTTTGGAAGATGAGGGATGGGCTCAACCTACATAGCATTTTGGAAATGTAAAATGAAGATACTTGGAGTGATTCTTGGGAAAATGGGGCATATGAAAACTTGGAGTGAGGTACTTAGAAATCAGAGGTGTTGCAACTCCTACTGGAGATAAAACAACACCTCTCAGGGAAGGACATCATTCCATCTGGTGGAAGCCGCCCAGGCTGCACCTGCTCAAGGAGAGGCCCATATCTCAGTTCATGTCCTTCTGGCTGTCATACAGCAGACAAATAGGAAATGCTTTCTGATCTGGTTGCTTAAATCTGGGACCACACCAGTCAGCTCCTCTTTGATAAACTGACCGTGAGTCTTCTGTAAGATTCCCTTACCCATCCTCTTCCACACATGCTTCTCTTCACTTTGCTGTTGTATGTTACCCATAACCCTGTCTCTCCTCTATTATGTGACCTCTGCTCATGCTCTAACATCGCAGAAGCTTCTGTCCTCTTATTCATTACATTCAGCACACTGGTGTACTCAAAATAATTCATTTACATTAAGTTTCTTCAAATCTCAGGGCCTTTTTTGTCCTAAAATGCTCTGGCCACCATGTATGCGTACTTAACAGATAAACACCAGGATGTGACTTAAATCTCACTTTCTATGAAGGACCAGCCTCATCTCTAATATGTATCCCAAGTACTTTTCAGTCTCAGTGTATGTCTTCTACTTTTCCTTCATAGCACTCATCTCAACTAAAAACATATATTTCTTGTCTGCATGGTTAGCATTTATCTACCTGCTAGACCCTATCATGAGTACAAGCACTGTGCCTATTTCAAACACTGAGATATACCCAGCTGTTAACACATATTGGTGCTCAATACAATGTTTGAATGAACACATGGATAAATGAATGCACGAATGGATACACGGAATGATGGGTAGGTGGATGCTTTAGTAGATCAGTGGGTGGAGGGATGGATGGATGGAAAGATGGACAGATGGACAGATGGATGGACATGGCCAACAGAATATTATCCTTTTATAGTCACATTTTAAGTGCAATCTATATATCATGGCCATTCTTTTGGAAAATGGGAGTAAAAGTGAGACAGAAAATCAATTGTGTGACCTACAACCCTCACTAACATAAGGACCAGTCAGTCTCCACCTGGGTCTCTGTCATGACAGAAATCTCACTACTCCCCCAAACAGTTTTTTCTACTTTTGGACACTTTAGCTGGAAAGAGCTTCAATACCACGAGTCTAAATTTGCTTGATATTTCTGTCCATCAGTTCTTGAGGCCACAGAATCCTGCCTGCCTCTTCTTCTTCCAGAAAAAAATTTTTCCTCCCTCTGATCTGTTCCCCCACCTAACACAGGATCAAGCAAGACCCTGCTCGTTTGCCTCCTGTCATTGGTTGGAACCATCCTGTCGCCAGCAGACAGCGGCATCCCATCTCTGGCACCAGCCTTGAAGGGAGCACAGCTGGCTCTGCAGATTCCTGCTGGGTGCGCAGGAGTGGCAGTTAGAAAAATCAACTTTGATTTGATTTGCAAACTGAGCCGAGTCATTCAGACAAAATAAATCCAAAAACCCATAAAGCCATTTGCAGTGTTGCTTTGCAGAAGACAGCCACAGTTTTCATCTAGTAAACACTCTGTAACGATCCCATTAAAACAACCCCCTCAGAGGAGGTGCTGAAAGCTGAACTTCAGAATAATGAAGCATGACATAAGAGTCTAGCATCCCCAATAGTGCCGTTATGTCCATTGATAGTTATGGACTGAAACCACTGCCCAATGGCAGCAGGCAACAGGCTTGGGTGTTGGTCCTTTATAAACATGCCTTCTTTGTATAAGTGCTAACCCTGAGGTGAAGCATTTCATCCAGGAGTTTTCTCTCCCCTCTCTATAAAGGATCCTGACTGTCACAGGATTCACAGAGACAATAAATAACCATTCTCCAGGGAGGGTCCCTCATTTTCCTGACACTAAGACCAAAGACCAGAAAAAGATTATGTGTCTATGTATTCCTTTTCCACTATATAACAGACCAGAGATGGCACGAAATGCCAAATGTAATGCAAGATTTTCTACCAGTAGGAAATCCTTAGCTCACTGATCCAATTATATTTGGGAGATTCAATCTTAAATAAAGCTTTCTGCAAGACTTCATGGAACACTAAGAAGTCAGAGGCTCCTGGATTCAATCCTACCTCCAAAATTCCATTCTTTGGCATGACACAAGTAACCTAACCTCTGTGAGATTACCATGTCACTTTTAAACCCTGGATCATTAAACCTTTCCACTCAGTACTCAAAAACACAATAGACAATAAATAATGAGTTTCCTTCCATCCTGGCCTCGTGGAGATCCTAACCTACTGAGCACAGATCCTCTTTTAGTTCTCTGAAGAAAGCTGTTTTAGTTACTTTCTCATTGCTGGGGCAAAATACCCAACACCCACACTTAAAGGACAGGTTTATTTTGCTCACAGAATTAGTTCATGGTCAGGTGACCCCAAGGCAGAAACAGGATGTCAGAGGGGCTTGGTGGAGGGAAATATGCTCAACCTATGGTTTCTAGGAAGCAGAGGAGAGGGAGGAGCTGGAGACAAGAATACACCCTTCCAGGTCCATGGATAAATCCACGATGTGTATATGGCACTGTGACTCAGTCACTTTCCAAAAGCCCCACCTCTGAACAGAGAGGGTTTGGAGGTAATAGTCTAGATCTAAATTACAAGAAAAGTCTAAGTCTGGGTTCTCATTCAATTCTACCTATGAATCACCTGGCAAATGAATCTGGTTAGGAACAAAGGGCAGAAAATGGAAAATTTCAGGAATGATGGTGGCCTCAGCTCTCAGCGGTGACCTTTTCACCTGTAGGTTGTGCCCTGATGAGATCCTGCATAATAATTGTCCCTGTGGATGGGAGCTTACTCCTCCACTTTCTAACCCGTGAATACGGCACTGTTCTTTCCTCCACACCTGCCCCTAGCAAGTTGAAGAGAAGCCCAGGACCATGGCACACCAAAATCCAGCTATAGCAGCAGGGGCAAGGGCAGTAGAAGGATCAGCTATGAGAGGAAAAACTGGCGAGAGAGTCAAGAAAAAAGTCTTAGATGTTTCTCAGTCTTCTAAGTCTGCCAGACTTTCAGAAGGGAAAGCTCAGAATATGTGCTTGGAGAGTTGGAGCAGGACACTTCTTTTCTCCCTCAGAAAAGTTTAAAATTGATTTTTCAGGCTAGAGACACAGAGATCACACAATTATAAGAAGGTCTGCCTGACTCTTAATCCTTTTTATACTTACACAGTGTCTTCTTAGTCCTGAAATGCCAATGAAACAATATGACATTTTCTGAATTTTTTGTGAGGTGGAAGAAAAGAACTATATTGTAAGGACACCACAAATTAACATAAAGGTGAACTTTAAATATTTTCACCCTTTCTTCAGGATGTTTTTGCTTCCTGGCACATTTCCATGGTCTCTTCTTCCCTTTTCCTAGCCACTGCTCTCTAGATGGGATCAGACTATTCCCTGCCCAACTCACTTTCTCCACATCCCACTCAGGAAAACCAAAGCTAGCATAGTAGAGTCCAGGAGAACAGAACCAAGCACACCCGCTTATCCTCGCAGAGCATACCTGGAAGTTCCCATCCATCCAATGAGAAATGAGAATTTTGTACTTCAGGTCTGACACACCTGTGTCGGTTTTGACTAAAGTTTATGGTTCCAAAGAAGTTGGATCTTACAAAAGGAAAATGAACCCACTTAAAGTCAGGAGTTAGGAAAGAGTAAAATGAAAGTTAGGTGAGAAATAAGGTTCAATATAAAAAGACTTTGAACCACATTGGTAAGATCTCAATGTAATGTTCAAATAGCGATGGGGAGCAGTTTACAAAAATTGACCACCTACCATCTCAGTCTCAGAGCTGCATTTGTGGATAGGGACTTACATTGGGATAATAGAGGGGAAGCCTGGCACACAGTGTACCTTGAGTAAAGAGGGGTCATCATTATTACTCAACTCAAGAAATGAAGCCATACAAGTACAGAAGGGATAAATAAAGAGCTCAAAGTCCCTAAGAACTGTAACTGAGATTGGATTCATGGCACCATTTGAGTCTTGTTAACACCATAGACTGGTTGTGAATCCATGGACTGCTTATGGGATCCTGTCTCCTAAGTGCTATTCTCCTTCCACCCCCACCCCTTATCCAGTGTAATACAAATTTTAGGGTATAACAGCCTTTGGCCTCAAGTGGTACCCAAGTTAAGATGTAGAATTTGAAGCACAGGATGGCTCAGGGAGCCCTCAGCTTTTTTCTCTTCCACAACATATTGAAGCTAATAAACCAAGAAATTAGTTTGTCTTCAAGGTTGTCTGCTCCAGGGTCATCTGTAGTTTAGCAATATCTCTCTACCCTCAACATTCATTGCTGTAGAAGAGAAAAAAGTCACAAAGGAAGTCTGAGAAACTCCACGGCCTTGTCTGCTTTTTTCATGGCTTCAATTTTTTAATTCATTGCTGATATGTAGGCATAAATACACTGAACAGTGCCTGAAAACAGAAAGAGATAAAGGTTATGAATCTTCTAGTAAAAAAGTCATATGGTGGCAAATCAGTGATATAGGAGAAAGTAAGAGACCAACATCTCTTTTCTACGTGGATCAGTCAAGATAAGGTAGGCTTTGTGGCAATAACAAACCAGTGCCCAAATCTCAGTAGTTTCATACCACTTAGGTTTATTGGTTGCCACGTCATCTATACTTTCTGTGACCACAGTAGAGGAAGAGGAATGGTGCCAATGGTAATTTTGATCTTAAATACCTCACTTGGAAATGAATCATGCCATTTCAGTTCTACAGCTTTAATGAGTACTTGTCACATGATACAACCCACCTGCTAGATGACTGGAGATTTTCTATACAGCTAAGAAGTGAAAATGACATTGGTAAGCCCTGGTCATCTCTAGCATATATAACACCTTTCCCTGTTTCTGCTTTGCTTTGGGTGCTGCTGCAGTCCACCGATAATCCATCCCCTCTCCTCTGCCCCTCCATCACCTAGGAAAATCTCTTCCTGTCCTTACACCTGTCCAGCTGTCTGTCTGTTCCTACACCTGCGAGTTCAGCATTGAGGTTCCCAAGAACATGGATTGTAGCCCTAGAGGGTGAGGAAGAGACACCCTTTCTAGAGCTGCCAACCAAACTAGGCCTTCAGCTGTTTTCTTTCTAATTCTTCAATCACTTTAGGAGATAAACTAAAAATTGGAAATATATGTATTTTTTTCAAGTAATACAGCTAGTAAGTAAAAAACAAATACTGACTCAAAGGTTTACATATTCAGCTAGTTTTTAGCAAATATTTATTAAGTGCAACTAATATTGACGTGTGCTCCCTCATAACTTAGAAGTTAAGAAATTCATTTTGGGAGTTGGTATGGTGGCACATGCCTGTAATCCCAGCACTTGGGAGACTGAGGCAGGAGGATTGTTGTGAATTAGAGGCCAGCTTGGGCTACAAAGTGAGCTCAAGGCCAGCCTATACTGCATAGAAAGAGCCTGTCTCAGAAAGACAAAAGAAAAAAAAAGTCATCTTTGGATTTGAACACTCTTAGAGTCTAGACAGAAAAGGTTACTTAGCTTTTCCTTGTCTCATTTTCACCGTCTATAAATCCGAAACAGTAACACCATTTATTTCACAGCGCTAATGCAGGCACTTGATGGGCTAATGCATATGAAGGGCTTAGTGCACTGTCTGGCATATAATAAGCACTCAGACTGTAGTAACTGGCGAGCAGACCAACTAATGTATACCAATATAGTGTTATCAGGGCCATAATGAAAGTAAGTGTAGGATGCTGTTAGAGCATAGAGAAGGGAATAGGAATCAACTTACTACCTGCTTTCTCACACTGTGTGGACACTAAACCATGTTTTGAAAAAAGAGTGAAAATTATCCATTGAACAAAGCTGAGGAGTAGAGCAAGACAGTTTTCTGAGTCAACGAAGTAGATACACAAATTACTGGAGGCAAAAATAAAATCTAGAGGTAACTCTGAATGGGACAAAGCAAAGGCTGGATGTCCAGTGCCAGCATGCCAGTGTAACCAGAAGAGGTGGTGACAATCAGAGGTGAATCAGAAGTGGCATGAGTGCCTGGGCCATCCAGGGCTCTGCAGACCCCACAGTAGTTTTGTGAGCATCATTTTGAGACAGCGGAAGCCCTGGAAGTACTTAAGTAGATTGCCTTTTTCTGGAACAAAAAACACTCTAGTTGCAGCTTAGACAATGGATGAAAGAAAACTAAGGCAAGGACAAGGCTGCAGAATGAGAATAATTAGGAGGCTGCTAAGCTAGGCCAGATCAGGACAGATGAGTCCTTTCTTCTCTCAGATCTTTTATTTCACTTCCTGACATGTGAAACCAATAGTCCTTGTCTTGCCAGCCTCAAAAGATTGAAAGGGGGCTAATAAAAACAACCGCTTACCACCAGGGTTTGCACTTTTCTGCAAGAGTAGATAGTAAATATTTTGAACTTTGCAGGCCTTATGCTATTTGTCACACTTCTCAAGTTTGTCGTTAAAGCACAAAAGTAATCACAGGTAATACAAAGGAGTATAATTTTGTTGCAATAAGATTTTGCTTACAGACACTAAAATGTAAATTCCGTACAGTTTCTCGTGTGTCACATGATAGTACTTTTATTTTTTTCCCAAATACTAAGAAAATGATGACACCATTCTTGTATCACTCAGGAAATAGGCAGTAAGAGCTGTGTTTCACCCATAAGCTGTAGTTTGCCAACCCCTGACTTAGAATTTGTTTTGAAAAGGACAAATTTCTCCATATCTTCAAGGGAAGAGTATTATAATTACTGTTTACTCATGATTGCAATTTGTAGTATCTTACAGCTGTTATCAAGCTTGCTACTTGAATTATTTTTGAAATGAATTTCTTATTTATCACTTAGTCTGAAATGTTCTCTCTCTTTCTCTCTCTCTCTCTCTCTCAAACTCTGTGTGTGTGTGTGTGTGTGTGTGTGTGTGTTTTGCATAAAGACCTGCTGCAGTTTTGGTGATGAATGACCAGAGACCCTTGTAGCCTCTGATTAAGCATAAGATGCTTTTTAGACTTCACTTTCTTCAGAGGCAGGTGAGAGGTCTAGAATGGTTGGAATGCTAAAATCACGCAAATGGGAGTTTGAATAGAGCCGCTTCCAGGGACTAGTTTTACGACCTTGAGCAAATTATACTCTCTATTAAACCATTTCTTTATTCATTCTTTCATTTATCCAACAACTATTCACTGAATGCCTACTATGCGCCAATTACAATACAGGGCCACAAGAGAACCCTAGCAAACGAGGCACTCTGCACCTTCAAGGAGACTACAGAATTAAGAAAAAGACTCTACTTATAATATAGTGAGATTATTGTAGTGAAAAGGAATTAATGGGGTGAGGACAGAGAAGGGACATCTGTCCCAGATACATGAAACACTAAAGATTGTCTAGATGGAAGGGGTTTCAAACTGACATCTGAAGGATGAGCATTTGCAGCCAGGGCAAGAAGAAAGGAGTATGTTCTATGCAGGGTGACTGGCGTGGACAAGAAGACAGGGACCTATTGGCCATGGGGAATAGTTTATTATACTTGGGAAAAACAGAGAATGTGGTGGTGAGACTGGAGAGAGACGAGGCTAGAAGGGCAGGCAGGAGACTCATTGCTGAGCATCTGTGAGCTGGGCTAACTAGAGAGTTTCAAAGTTCCCTTGAGGCCCATGGGGTACTGGTGTGTCTCAGCCAGAGGGTAGAGAACAGGTAGAAGGAGAGCAAGCCTGGAGGCAAGGAGAAAAGATTGGAGGTGGCCTAAATGATTCAACTAAAAATATAAGCCTGGGTTAAACTAAGTGGGAATGAAACTGGAGGGAAAGAAGAGCCTTCAAGAGATTTTTTTTGGGTAAATTAATAAGATTGGTGGATTATAAATAGGAAACAAGATAAACTGAATAAGGGGACTCCGTAGCAAGACTAAGATGCTTGCTATATGGGTGGTGCCACCACTTACCAGAAAAATAAAGGAGAACTGGAAGAAATGAAATTTGGCTGG
>NDGN011208997.1:0-11153 GCA_002564285.1 Tympanoctomys barrerae
GCCCGTGTCTGCCTTCAGATTTTCATTTCTTCATGGGGATGACAACTCAGACATCATGCACTTGCTGGCTCCAGATTTTGCCCTCATTTGTCTATGAAAGTAGAGCAGGCACAGAAAACAATGCAAGAAGCAGTCTCTCTTCTACAGATTACATATAGCTAATGTGTAATATTCCTCTGGGCATATATATATATATATATATATATATATATATATATATATGTCATTCTCTGGATTTCTGAATCCTTTTCCCCAAAGGGGTGCTATCTATTTGACACCATGTGAAAATATGGATAGATGATACCATTTGTGCCTTCTTTGAATAAAAATTAACCAGTGAAGTAAAATTTAATGGAATTGAAAATTTAACTCAAGGACACAAATTCAAGTTAAGCTTTTGTGCAAAACAGGATTTTTCCAACACATACTAGAACCAGGAACAGATTCAACAGATCCAGTCCTAGGTCAGTCAGAATATTTTTTTCTTTTCACATTTCCTCCAAGCAGGCTGGCATGTTCAATGCTATTCAATAACCTCTCCATTATCTGCTGCAATACTCCTTTCAAACACTCCTCCGAGCATCTCTTACATTGGACACAGCTAGGCTTTATAGGACACACAATAGTAGTATTTCATTAGCTATTTCTTCCCCCTTAGGTTACAGTCATTAGCATAACAAAAAACATAACAGCAGCAATAAGAACACAGGAATCTTAGGAGTAAGATGACCAGATCTGAACATGGTGACTCAGCATGGTTTTGTCCTTGCTGTACTTTTGTTTTCCCTAATGTTCTTGTGGTCAAATGATGCAAAAAAATCACATATTTTTCTTTCAGTTTTATCTCTTTTTCTCCCGGCCCCTTTTAAAAGAGAATAAAGAATAGAAAAAAAAAACAGTAACAATACAGAATTTTGCTAAACAAGATGATAGGAATTCAACAATGGTTATTGTATTGCATAGTATTGTCTTCAAATTATTCAGATTACCAGATATAAGCAAGAATAATTGGTTCCAAAAATGGTCAAAATTTAAGCACTAACTGTATCTTTCAATGGATAAGTAGAAATCAGCATTATGTTTGTCCAAGCGATCCTGTGTATAAACATGCATATTTTCCCTTCTTTCTTTTCTCCTTTACTTCATCCAGATTGTTCCTTAACTTTGAACAGTTTCTTTCCCTTCCACAATATCTGTTGTATCTTTCAATTTTTTTACTCTTTCAGTTTCTTACACTAGGGACCCATACAATGTTTATATTTGTGAGTCTGATTTATTTCATCTATGAGGATGGTCTGTAGTTGCACCCATTTATCTATAAAAACCTTTGAGTGTATTTTCTTTTAATAGCTGAGTATATAAAAATACCACATTTTTTATCCATTCCTCAGTTGATGGGCATTTTCGTTGTTTCCAAGATTTAGCTATGACAAATTGGGCATTATAAATCTGGGTGTATATATATATTGCTGTGGTATGATGTTTTCAGTTCTTCTGGAGAAACACCCAGGAAGGGAATAGCTGGATTGAATGGGACCTCCCATAATAGGCTTTTTTAGAATTCTCTACCCTGATTTCCATAGTGGTTGTGCCAGTCTATACTTCCACCAATGATAGGTCACAAGTTGCTCCATTTCCTTTTAACTCCATTTTAAGAGAAGGTCACTTAAGTTCACTTAAGCTATAGATAAACTCACTCCCTCACACCCTCCCATTTAGCTAGCCATAAATGCACTTAGAGAAAATCAGGGTCATGAAATAGGATCAAATATTTAGAACAACTTGGGGCATAGGATAAACACTAAACCACAATGCCCCATGACAGGCAAATGGTCAACAGTGTCTGGGAAATGTAAACCTTGTGACAATTGTGGAACATTCCTATAAAATTCTTGAAAGTGAAGTAATGTGGTTACTATGCAAACCTGAAAAGTATATAACCTAGAAGAAAAGTCCAAAAGGAGTTGACATCTTTGGGAGCTCAGTCAGGGCATTAGTCAGTTACAAGTTAGCAATAAAAGCTTTTTAATTCTTCTGCGCTAGTCTTTTTGTGGTGGCTTACCTTTTTTCTCTGTCCTCTGCTGCTACACCAACAGTGGAGAAAGTTTCCTTTTTTTCCTCAAAGTCTCTCCAGCATTTGTTATTGTCTGATTTCTTGATAGCCACTCTTTCTGGGATGAGAAGGAATCTCAGTGTTTTTTTTTTTTTTCATTTCTCTTAATATGTCTGTGTTCTATATTAATGACTTATTGCATTATATGTATTCCACTGCACCTGCTGTGCAGGTCATTATACCCTGTGGGTGGTGTGTACAAGGGAGTTGATGTAAAATAAAGATAGAAGATAGAAAAAAATACATTAATTGAAAAAGATAGCAGATAAGAGATAATTAAGAACTGGAAGGATGGCAACTTCTGTGTCATGAGTACAGAATATTTTGGGGATGATGCAAACTTTTGAAGCTACAATGCAGTTGACTGTTGTGTAGTATTTTGAACATACTTAATGCCAGTGAACTGCCCAACCATGAATAGTTAGAAGAGTAAATATTAGGTTTATTTTACTATAATAATAAAATAGCTTCAAAATAACATGTCTGGTAGAATTTTTCACTGAGAAATATTTAATTAAATCTAAGATCTGATTTGGAGGATGGTCTTTACTAGTGCAGTGAGGCAGCAGCTAATATCTTACATGATTCATGAGAGAGTGAGGCACAGAATACTATGACCTAGAGGCATTCTCATCCTTTTGCCTGTCTTGCTTTGGATAAAAACTGATGAAGCTGCATTTTTCCTTTTGAAGGTTGGGACTCTATTTTAGAGTGATGAGCTTCAAATCTCACTATAGTGTTTTTATTTTTAATCTTATTTCTCTACTCCTCTGAGAATGATAGAATTCATCAGGGTAGCAAAAAATACATTGAAATGCATGTTTATTTTACTTTGACTCATAAGAATGAGACCATCAACATATAAAAAACACAAAGGGTCCTGTGTGCAATGAGGGCCCCACAGCCCTACTGAGGATATCGTTATGGTGACCTAACTAATGAAGCTCTAAGAATTTCTCTTTATCATTTAAGTATAAATTTTCTTATACAATCATTTTCTCCATTTGAGCTTTGTGCTAAAGCAGCATGCTTAGATAGCATGCTTTCTATCTGCAAAGAGCAGCGCAGTTTTTATTTTTGATTGTGCCTTCTCTCCACCTCTACCCAATAACCTCCCTCCAGCTAAAAATCAAGTCAGTGTGGCAAATGAAATAATCATGATGGTGATACTAACAAGAAGCACAAAAATGAATAAAAATCTGATGGGATGAATATAAACAGAATAATGCATTCATGATCATGGAACATCTTGACTCATGAAGAAAAGGGGTAGCATGAACTTCATCATGAATAATTTGAATATCTGAAAGGAATAAGCAAAACTTCCAGTTTTTAGCTCTGGACTGAGAATGGTTTGAAGAACTAACCAAAGTGGATTATGAGATGGCTGAGGCACCCTCTATCCTTGGGTCTGCTAAGACTCTGCACACTCTAGAAAGCATAAAGGCTTGACTGGAGAACGCCATGCAGAAAGCATGGAGCCAGGAGAGTGGCACTCCCTGCCCTGGCCAGGATATCATCAGCATTCAGGGTATATGACATTGGTGCCATCCAGTAATAGCAGGAACAGAAGAATCAACCACACTGGAGTGATCAGAATACGCACACTTAGCCCCAAGGTAAAAGGGAAGTGACGTCTGTGAGAATCCACTACTTTATATGTATTTTCTACAGCACATGACTTTGTTTTTCTTCCCTGCTGGGCCTTTTTCCAAGATGAATGAGAGGAAATAATTGATGTTTTACCTGATTCTAAAGGTGGCTATCTGGATTAGAGCTCATATATTTCTTTGTTATTTAGAAAACAAATTTTGTGCACTGAGAATAGCAACAGAAAAAAGACTTAGGTCCCATATTTATTGGTGGGGATGAGGGAAACTAAAAAAGCAATACACGTATGCTGTGATAAATAATATGTATGGGGATAATTTAACATAAAGGCAAATTAGTATAATTTTCTAGTTGTGCTAATTTAAAGAGAGAAGCATAAAACAGATTTGTGGTGAAGAAGTAAGGCTCACATTGTCAAATATAAGAGTATTTTCCATTAGTTGAAGGGGATGTAAATGGGGTGGGTGCTGAGAGTGATTCACAGGCAGATAACGACTACCTTTATTTTTATGTAGTTCCATTAGGTAGAGTGTGGTATAGGGATGTTCTTGAGAATTTTTCAAGTATTATCTTATTTTTGACATTGTTTTACTATAAAAGTCAAAGGAGAAATCACCAAAAAGACTCTGTGAAGAGAATTGTTTTCCACTGAGAAAAAGATTGGTGAAGAGTAATTTTCAGTAATGATTGCAATGTAAAAGTAAGTGACTGCTCCATTCCGTGTGAGTGTGTGTGCACACGCACGCATGCAAACACACACACACACACACACACACACACAGGGCACACAGTAAAAGAGATACAGAATAACAGTGAATTACTGATATAGCAAGGGAGATGGACAATTAGAAACTGCTGGTAGAACACAAAATCACACTTATCTCTCGACAAGCGATGGCTAGGTGCTCCGCCCTGCTTCCCAGACACCTCATCAGGGAGGTGTGGAAAGACGTCTACAGAAGAGTGTCTGGGGCAACATGTGACCGTCGTAGCTCATACCGAGGTGGTTATGAGTCTTATCCTCTTGAAAGGAAACTGGGCTCCCAGCACATGTCTTTGTCTCACTGCTGAAGAACACCGGCATGAACCCAAGTCTCACAGGCTGTTGTGTTCTTTGATCCCTGTGGGATCTCAGTAAATGTTCTTTCCTCGGGGGATGCTAAGGGATGCCAACCTAGTTTACATTAGTTAGGCTTAAGCCCTTCTAAAACTAAACATTTTGAGCAATCACTCTTGTTGTACCTTTTTTTGTCAGCTTCAGCAACTGTCCAAACTAAGTTTTTCTGCATGGCTATTTATGTCATGCATTATACATAAGCACTATGTATGTGTTCCGCTCATTCAGCAGAAAGACACTCACAGCTTACCTTGCGTCAAATCTCTGCCAGGTGCTGAGGATGTAATTTTACATAACAGATCATGGAGAATGGCTCCTGTTGGGAAGCAACTTATATCATGAGCAGGAATATGAATTTCAAATGAATAATTAACAACTTCTGACCAAAAAGCAGACTATTTATGTATATATAAAAGGGATATGGATTTGCCCAATTGTTGGAACTAAGAAACTCCAAGGGAAAAGACCTAAGTTCAACACTGCGGGCAGTTGAAAATGGACAGGGGTGTGAAGTAGGGAAGAGAAAGAACAATTTGGAAGCAGAAACTGAAGCCCAGGTCAGTGCTTGTGATATGCTGTTACTGGTGTGTGTGTCCTACAGAAGCCACACACTTCTTTAAAGAGCTCAGTGCACACCTGACACAGAAGTTAAAGACATCAAGGAGGATGCAGGGTAAGCGGCATTGGCTGCAGGACCCACTCCTACCTCTCCACAAAGAGGGGATCGAGCATATTAGCAATGTCTATGAGCTCTAAATATCCGTGACTTCATTTCTGTGCCCCATATCTCCCATAGGAATCTTTTTCATGCTTATGTTAAAAATTGTCATAAAGAAAGGGTTTCTAGGAAAGACAGTTCACAAATACCAAGTTGAAAACACTACAAGATGACTGCAAAAGTATTAGAAGGGGTGATGATTCTGGTAGTCAAAATTTTGATTTTCTTTTAAGGTGTTAGGAGTTAATCACAGGTAATCCTACTGAGCTACATCCCTAACCCACTTAATATTTTTTGAGGCATGATCTCACTAATTTGCTAAGCTGCTTCAGGTTCAAACTTTCTAACCTCCTGCCTCAGGCTCCAATGTGCTGAGATTACAGATGCTCACAGCAGACCTTAATCTGTTAACATTTTGAGTGCTACATTATCTTGAGTAGACTGTTTCAATTAAAGGTAAAACAAAACTCCTGATAATTAAAAATATGATGAACATCATAAAGGAGATATTCAGCTAATGTTAGGACTTATAAATCAATAAAACACATCTACTTAGGAGCTCAGGAAAGAAAAATTGCTTGAAGTCTTTAACCCTATGGATAAGTCCAAGGCTAATTAGCTGCTACTCAGGTGAAAGGTGGGTTCAGCTGAACTGAGAACATGGCAGGAAAGACCGCTGAGGCTCAAAGGAAACATAGTGGTCACGAAGGGAGAGTGCTGTGCGTTATGTAAAAACATTTCAAGTTCACTTTTAAGTTCATGAAGAACGCATTGAAAACTTTAATGTGTGGAACTTATTTCATTACAGGCACTGAGAATTGCATCTTTCTACTGATAAGAATAAGGGCAAAGAGTTTTGTCAGAAGAAAGCTATGATGCTTCACAGGGAGGAAATGATTGCTAAGGAGAATTAGAGCTCATAGCATATACAAGTGGATAAGAACAAGGCAGAAAATTGTGGTTCTACAGCTTGCCAGCTGCTGGTTTGGGTAATTCCATATATTTTGCTTATATCTATTGTTCACTTATAAACTGAGATCCTAATAGCATATTCCGCATAAGATAGCATGGTTAAGGCTTATGGGAAAGTAGAAGCTAAGAAAGAGCTTGGGGAAGAGTGCTGTCCCTGAGAAAGGAAAGATGCAAGGCTGGGTAAGGGGCAGGTTGAATTGAGTGGCAGTCACACGTATCTTGATTTGTCATTCATACTGGAGATGGAGAATGGAGGACTGTCTTGCGATCTTGAAATAGGAAGTCATCATGAGGTATAGGAAGTGACCCAGTAGGATCACAGTAGTTTCTGTAAGAGGGAGACATGGGATTTTATTGGACTGTAGAAAATGTAGTAGTAGATGTAGAGGTTGCAGACTTATGAAGAAGGGACCATAAGCTAAACAATACAGCTGACTGTCAGTAGTCCAAAAGACAAGGTGACAGATTCTCTCCTAAAATCTTCAGAGAGAGTGCATACCGGGTAATACTTTGGTTCTAAAATTCTGACCTCTGAACTCTAAAAGAATAAGGAAGCACATTTCTGTAAATTCACTAAACCTGTGACAGTTACACAACGCCAATGCAAACTACATTTAGTAAAGTACATTTACTGAAAAGAAGTCTCCCTGAAATGGGTTCTTACAGAAGTCATTGCCTTTAATCTGGTCTGAAATTAGAGCTTCTCACAGACCCAAAGAAGTACATGGGAGTCTCCTGTAGAATCACAGAGCATATTCCACAGCCTATTTCTAAGGGACTTTCAGAATAACTATGATCTGAATAAAGTACAATGTAGAAATATTTAAGGCAATACTGAGCATAGTGTCTGAGTGGATGTCAACTCCTAGAATCTAATGAGATACTGTGGGCTTCTGGATATCACGTGATTAATGGGGCTTTGTCTAGGATTTACCTCACAGGAGCTCACATAATACCCAGGAAGCTCTGGACCACCCCTCTAAATTGAGATGTGAATACTTAGAACAGATATATTCAGCAATTGACAAAATTTCCAAATTGACTACCTGGCTTACAACATTGTGAAAGAGACTTTTTCATCACTATAGAAAGTACCTGAGATAAGTACATATATAAAGAGGAATATTATTTTGGATCAATTTTGGAGGCTTCTGTCTATGACTCATGAGTCCTGTGGCTTCGGGTTGGGCCTGAAGAGGCAATCATGGTGGGAATACTGAGGAGAGTAAAGCTGTTCATCTTATGACCAAGAAGAAAAGGAGGAAAAAAGAAGACACGGATGTCACACATTCCCCTTCACCAGCATCCCCAGGTATCCAAAGACCTCCCACAGGGCCCTTTCTTTTAAAGGTTCTACTATCTCCCAAAAGTGCCATGCTAGAGAATAGATGTTTGATCCATGGATGTTTGAGGGCCGTTTCAGGTCTGGAGAGTGGCTGAAAGATCAAATGGAAGCCTCTACTTGATCTCTACTAGAGATGCCTACTTACAAAAAAGCAATACTTCATTTCCTCAGGAACTGAAGACAGTAATAGTGCTACCAAAGTTCAAAAGATTGAGAGTCAGTTGTTCCAATTAATTCTACTGAGCTCTCCTACTTCATTTGTTCAATGACGGATAGATTATGGACAACAACATTATTGTAAATTAATCTATAGTCCTTCTAGCTGCAGTTTCTCTTTTGTTTGTTTTTATCTATCAGACTATGACATTAGAAGTAGTGTTATATTGTGAACTTATCTACCTTGAATCTCCGTTTTCCCAAATGTTCCTCTTCACATATCTTGTTTTGGACTGACACAGAAACCGCATGGGATCTGAACATTGTGTATAGGGCAGGATTGTTACAACCAACACACTTTGCTGCTGAATTAATATAGGAATCAAGAAGTGTTGGGGGAGATGGCAGTCGGTGAGGAGCCTGTGCACCTCTTACTGGCTTATGCTTCTGAATCCTGGGGCAGGTAAGTGTGCAACTCCACAGTTTGGGGCACCTGTAGTTCTGGTGTAATTGTGTTTCTACAAGGAGTTATTTGTACTTGTTCAATCTTTTTATTTTATATTTACTTACCTTTAATTACAAGTGTTGCTTATGGCTCAGCATTAGATGCTAACAAGACTGATGTGTATGGATGCTCTCAGCATCTCCCATGAGTATATAAACTGTCCTTTCTAAAATATATCCTTGATTATACATCATGCACAGTTTGGCTTCCTTGATTACTTCTAAATGATTATTTATCCTCCTTCTGTTCCCTGTAAATGACAGGAAGTAGGCATACCCAAGCTAGACTCTCATGAGAAATTGGTTTCTGAATACAATTCTCTACAACTAAGAACTGGAATCTCTTTGAGAAAAAATTAAACACATCTTATGCCATAAAGTGCTTAAATAATGAAGGTATTTCTGTTGGCTAAAACTGGAATTATTTCAGCACAAAAATGAATAATGAAATAACATTATATAACCCATGAACTAGAATTCATGAATCCTTATTAATATAAGCAGATGAGTAAAATTTCAAATCAAGATCTTTCCCTTATAACAGGATGACAACTAATAAATATAGAAAGAAAAATGAAGTAAGAGAGTTTAGTGCATGCATAGTTAGGGGATACAACTTTAAGAAGGAGAAGACTCTAAACTCTGAATAATTTCAGAGTTCCTGTTTCCAAATTGTTAATTAATCACAAATGGAGAAATAGCAACTTACAGTATAGAAATCTGGCAAGCAACATGTGTATTAACCACGTACCCATTATTAGGACAAAACATAGAACACCAAAATGTAAAGGAGGAGAGGTTTCTTATAGATGACAGTTTTAGTGGATTTCATCCATGGTTGGCTGGCTATATGGACAGGCAGCTTGGTAAAAGGCTATGGACAAGAAAAGCTGTCCACTGAATGATAGCCAGAAAGCAGAGCAAGAAGGTAGGAAGCAGGGAGGAGAATATAATCTTCTAACCACACCAGCAATGACCCAATCCTCCCATCCAGGCACTAGTCCTAAATTGGAGACTTTGGGGGACATATTAGATCTATACCATAATAGCATCCAAAGTACTCAGAGTCAGTATCATGCATTTGGGGAAAACCAACATTTTTTTTATGATGTGATACATAAAGGACAAAAGTTCATTTCAACAATTTACACCAGACATGTGCAAATAATTATGAACAAATATCAGATGTGCCCAACTTAGAGGAAATCCTACAAATAACTGATCTATATTATTCACAACTCTTAGGGTCAAGAAAGTACAAGGGAAAGTTAAGAAACTAAAGGTTCAGAGAGAGTTCACTACATAAAAACTCAGTATAATATGTGATTCATAATCAAGTTTAAGGCTTTGAAAAAGTAACTATGAGGATAGTTTTGTTGGCAGTTTGAATATTGGCTGTGGATTAGACAATCATATTTTAATAATGTTAATTTACTCATTTAGCTAATTAAACTGTCATGTTAGTGAATGTAATTTTATTTGAAGATACATCATGAATTATTTAGGTGTCAAGGGGCACAACAGCTATTCAACATATTCAAGTGGATCAGAAAAAATATTTAAGGGGAAAGTGGCAAAGCAATTAAGACAAAATGCCAATGGTGCTGGAATCTCAATAAATGGTATGTGATACTTCTGTAGTTTATTATGCCAACTTGTCTATGAAGTTGAAATTAATCAAAATCAAAATCAAATGCTATTAAAAAATTCTATTGACTTTCTCAAAAACAGCCAACCGCAATAATTGACCTAAAATGATTTAAATTTAAAATAGTTCTTACTCAGCACACTAATCTTCAATTTTTCAGGGATCCCAGGGACATATGTCCCACTTCTACACATTTACTTATTTTTGCTAGACTTACAGACAAATATCAGATGTGCCCAACTTAGAGGAAATCCTACAAATAACTGATCTGTATTATTCACAACTCTTAGGGTCAAGAAAGTACAAGGGAAATTTATATATAAGCATGCTCTTATTGTGTACAACAAGATGCTGTGAGGTTTTTCAAATACATCGTTGAATGGCTAAGCCAAGGCAATTAACAAATGCCTTGTCTCACATAGTGATCCTTACATCACAGCAAACAAGAATATCATGGAAGACATATAATAAATAAACAAGCCAAACCTTTACCTTTAAGGCAGTTGCTAATGGGGTAAGATGCAAGCGGTTATATTTCCAGTGGGATCTGGAACTACACAATGATCTCTGTTAATGAGGAAAATATATGTTGCACAAAAATTGCAACTACAATGTAGAAGAAATAATAGATTTTTTAAATTAGGATTTTGCAATCCCCATTGTAAAGTTTCCCATAGCCATGATTGCTATGAAATATTGAACACTGGTGATTTTATAGTTAATTGAACTGAAAATTAATTTAGGGTCTCTATGCTAAGTTATTTTCTATTTTTGAAAAGTAAAACATGATTGTGAAATAGAGGTATATAATTGTCATTCATATATAACAGCTTAGAGAAAATACAGGAAGTGAAGAATGCAATTTTGAGGAAACAACCTGACAAATCCAAAGGCCCGCTATGCTGCATTATATCACTGGCGTGACCTTCAAAAACCCAGTATCTGCAGGGAACACACACAGAGAAAAAA
>NDGN011209011.1:0-18575 GCA_002564285.1 Tympanoctomys barrerae
GGAGGAGGAGGAGGAAGAGGAGGAGTTGGAAAAGAGACAGAGCAAGCCTAGGTCTGCCTGCGGAGTTGCTCACACAGGAAACTGAGGAGGTTCACAGCAAAAGCCGCCAAGCTCAGCCTGTGCTCAGTCCCTGGCCCTCATCCAAAGGTTCTGCTGCCACTAGACTTTGACCTGGGGCACCATGTAATCTAATTACAGGGTCCTTTTGTACCCATTGTTCTCTGCAACTTACTTGATTGGCCCCTAAAAAGTGCACAAAGTTCAATCTTTTACATTCGGTAATTGCCAGAGCCCATCATTACAAAAAACGTTAACTGGAAAATAGAAGCTCTTGAAATCTACGGTGAAAGAGAAAACCAAGCTCTCCCTATCTGTAGTTTCTACTGTAAACTGCAGCTGTTTATTATGCGTTTTAACAGCTAATCCCCTTAGCCTTAATAATAGGAAATTACTTTGATTTTTACTGCAATGTCTCAGTGGTGCAAGCCTTGAAGACATTAAGGAATTAGTAAGAACTGAAACAGAACTCAAGTCCAGAAAATAATCCTACCATTGTATGCTACATAATTATATTTGAAATACATACTTATATTCCAAATGCCTAATGTTGTTTTAAAAGTTCTCACTATTCACAGTATTCATTGGTATGCACTCTCCTATTAAGATTAAGAAAATAAAGGAAGTAGCCTAGCCCTAACCTCAACCAACAAGAAAAAGCAAAATCCTTCTAAGCAGATATAACCAAGACTGGTGATTAATTGTTTAACCAAAATAGAGTTAAAGTGAAGAATATTGAGAAATTATAAATACATGCCTAAGTAACTTAGTTTTGTATTACTAACTTAGTAACTTACTTGTATATTCATTCATTAATCTTTTGTTGTAGAACATTGCATTCGTTTGACTAAAGTTTGGTTACCTGACTTCCGGTCTTAGTTTCTTTACAGTAGAATAAGAAAATAAAATCACCTATGAAGAACTATGAAAATAAACTTCTCTAGATATTTATCAGTATTTCCTAATTGTTTGCAATGTCTTGCTCATAGTTAATTATATGTTCATATTTAATACTCTACCCTTAAAAATTCTCCCCAAAACATTTCGTTTTAATTCTCATAGAGGTAACTCTCAAGGCTGGCCAAATAGCTCAGTGGATTAAAGCATCTGCAAGCAGGTGCAGGAGCCAGAGGTTCAATTCCTGGGCCTGCTATGCTGGCCCCACCCCCGGTGTGTGCTAAAATGGCATTGAGACGGGGCATGGTGGTGCATGCCTGGAATCCCAGCTCTTGGGAGGCTGTAACTAGGCGGATCACTATGAGTCCGAGGTAGTATTGAGACCCTGGATACTCTGTAGACCCTTCCCTAAGATCCAAAAAAAAAAAAAAAAAAAAGACAACTCCCTTTCCATGCTCATATTTTTTGGCTTATACAAGTTATTAAGTTCCATGATTTCAATGGCAAGTACAACTGGCATAAACAGATTTAGGGATAAATTTGGCTATGTGTAGGTACATGGTTTACATTTATAGTTTGGACATTGTTGAAGTGTGTCCCCTACAGGTTCATGTGTAGGAAATTTGGTCCATAACCTGGAGATGTAAGAAGTGATGGACCATCAGGAGATGGGGCCCAGTAGGTTTCTTAGGTTAACTAGGGTCATATCTTTGGAAGACATAGCATGGTTTTTGCTCCCATGAGAGGATAGGTATAAAAAACGAGGAACACTGACCTCTGAGTCACACTCTCGCTTCATGCTTCTCCACGTGATTGCTCCCTACTGCATGTGCTCCTGCCATTGTGATGCCATCTATGAAGTCTCCAACAGTGCCATTACCATACCTTTGCACCTCTCAAACTACATAGAGCTCCTTTATTTTATACCAGCCTCAGGTATTTCCTTATACTAACAGAAAACTAGCTGACATTCTTGATAAACATAAAATTCAACTCATAGGAGAAATACATGGACATACCAGAATAATCTGCTGGATATAAAAGTGCCAAGCATCATCTAATGTGTTTCAGAGAGAATGGAGCACTTGGTTTACTCTAGCAGATCCTTTAAATAGATGCTGATTAATTCAGCGTCTATGGAATATACCATCAGATATCAAGTAATAAAATCATATTTGCAATCACAGAGCACAGGAACTGTAAAGAACAACAATATAACAACATAATTGAATCTTTCAACAGATGAAACAACCCAGACCTTGAGAGTTAGAGTGTCTTCCCCAAACGACCTCATCAGCAGGAAGATAAGCAGATCTGATGGTCTCTGTTCAGTGTCTATTCTTCCCACATTAGAGTATCCATTTTGTCACTACTAAATAAACTTATTTAGATGATCTAATTATTTTCTCTTACTACTCCTTCCATTTGCAAATGCAGTGCAAAAGATTTGTCTCAACTGAGACTAATATTTTCATGCTCTAAAAATTAGCGGCTTTATTTTGAGATTGTTTTCATGAAAATGATTGTTTTTAAAAAAGTAATATTTTCATGCTCTAAAAATTGGATGCTTTACTTTGAGATTGTTTCCATGAAAATGGTTGTTTAAAAAAAAATAAGTTTCAGTGTCAGTTACATAAAATTAGGTTGAAGTCTCTTCTCAAACATGGAAACTCAAAAAAAGAATTTTATTTTCTACATTACCTTTGAATTCACAGAGACCCACCACATATGAGCACTGGTCAGAGACTAGTAAATAACATGAGAAGGAAAAGAAGTGACTGAAATGCTAGAAAGACTAAAAAAAGTAAATACTAAACCAACCTTGCAGCTGAATTTTCCACATATTTTGCCAAATGCTTAAGGTCATTGGAAATCACTCAGTACTTGGGTAATACTATCAAAAATATTAGCCATGAAAAAAGATCAGAAATTGTAGTGTTTACTTTGCAACAAGTTCAAGGCTTTGTATGATATGTACTCATGTATATTTATGAAAGTAGGTCATAATATAATATAATGAATGGTTCAAAATGGAGCTGGGGAATTAGAACCAGATTTCATATTCTCCTATTTATTTTCTTTCTGCTAAGAAAATATCTATTAAAAATCTGATTTGGTACCATAAATATGGACACATATTAACTCCAACTTCATCCTGGCCTTCACCTTCTGGTAATGATGAGCTACGTTTAAGTCCTCTGTCTCGACTGCTTTCCCCTGAGAGGTGTGATGAGTGCTTGGAGTCCCTTGTGCTTTAGGCAGTGTGCTTTTTTCTCACTGAAAGTCTTTAATCTTTGAAAGAATCAGATTGACACTGTCTTGACAGGCAGCTCAGGAACAGTGCTAAGAGACCTTTGTGACATTTACTGCCAACGTCCATGATACTCTATTCCACTGGTTCCTATCAAACCATATTGATGTTCTGTTTCTTCTCAGATCTTTTTTCTTTATTTTTGCCATTGACTATAGTATTGACATTCTCCAGTACTTAACCTGTTATTTTTCCTACTCATCTGCTTTCATAGACGACTCCATTTCCTCCCAGAATCTTCATTTCCACACACTGGGGACTGTAAAATCTACCCCCAAGCATAGGCCTCTCACCAACAGATGAGAGCTATATCAAATTCCCATTGAGCGGTTCTGTCCAATGGGCCCTCAGCACTTCAAATTCATCCTATCAGCAACTGAACATCTGTTCTCTTTTGTCTCCGAGGGTTTCTCTGTCTTGTCTAGTCTTCATCTCCCCTAGAAGAACTATTATTCCCATTATTCACTCAAGAAACTCCGAAGAAAATCCTTAGCAAGAACCTTCCAAGTGGATTTTTACTACTCAATTTGTATTTTCACATGTGTGCAGATGCTGAATTGTAAGCCAATGCTAGTCTTACTTAAATTAATAAGGTATTATACTTTACAGTAGCATACTGTTGAATTAATAATAGCTAATAGTTTTTCCTAGTCCCTAGAAAGCCACCACTTCCATCCCTGGCCCTAGCACACCTTGCCTTTTCTGCTAAGTCCCTCCCCTTTGTAGATTTATGCTTAGGATGAAGCATGGACAGCTCTAATTTGAGGAACGTTGTCAATAATCAACTACACAAAAGTAGTTCACACCACAGATTGTACAAACTTTAAAACACAATAGCCAAGCATGGTGGCGCATGACTGTAATCCCAGCACTCTCAGAGGCTAAAGCTGGAGGATTCCAAGTTCACACATAGCCTAGAGACTTAGCAAGACCCTGTCTCAAAAAGGCAGAGTAATTTAGTGCAAAGGTCCTGGTTTCAACCCCAGTGCTGAAAACAAAATTAAAAGATCAACATACACACACACACACACACACACACAGAGTCTCGCTTTGTTTCACATGTTAATTTGAATTGTTGCTTCCCAGATCTAATAAATGAATTGGGAGAAGGGAGCAGAAACAGTTCTCTGAGAAATAGTTTTAAAAATTAAAAAGTCAGGAAGGGACGAGTAAAGAAAGAGGTGGGGGAAAAAACCTGATTTATTTTCCACTTACACTAATTAAATCTAGGCTGTCAGGTAACTACTGGGCTGTGGGTTTATAAACTCAGCTTAAAGGCTTCATTCCTGGCTAAACTGGGTACGAGCAGTACTAATGGCACTAATGATAAAGCAAACCCCATTAGACTGTTCAAATATAACAAGAATCCACTTTCACACATTTATGTATTTTTATGTAGCCAGAGCTTGCCACTCTGCAAATGAGTCAGTAACTATTCTTCTATCTTTCTTGATCTTTTGTTAACTTCTCCGGGGCATTAAACTGTGGGGGTAGAACAATGTAGCCTTTCATGTGGAAGGAAAAAAAAAAAAAAACACTCTGGATGTGACACTGCCTCTCCTTGTCTGTATTGCTGTGAACATAAAGGAAGTGTGGACGTCTTTTCCACCGTGCACAAAGTATTTTAGAAATAAAGGAGGAAGGCTTGAGAACGTCTTTGTGTCTGTCTTCCAACCGACTGTGACAGAGAGTGTGTGTTAAATCTTCAGCATCAGAACCTGAGCCCAGACCAGCCAGCCAAAGCACAAATGGGTTTTCTTGTAAAAGGCAGCGAATGACATTCAGTTAGAAAGACTGAAAGCCCTTGCTATTGTCGAGGCTACTATAAGAGAACACATTAGCATCATGCAACGTTTTGGGTGATGGGATAAGTGAAGGTCAATCTCACTTGTTTACAAAATAATTGCATAAGATGAGTAGCAAGATGTGGGAACCCACATTTTGCTTCAAGGCCAGGAGAAAAGCCAAACAGAATACAGGAAGTCTTCAAAGACTAGAACCTACATTAAATCCAAGTCTTAACAATCTCCTGGTCTTTGGTAGAAAAAGGTGGGAGCAGAATATTGAGAAGTAAAGTGTGATATACAAAAGATTTATTTGGTGCAATGATTTTAAACTACCTAGAAGGTACAGGGCTCAAAATGCCTTGTGTCTGCTATTTTTTTAATACTGTGATAAACTCAGTAAATCTTTTAGTCCATGTGCTTCTTCCTTAACAGTGGTAAGTACTGCCTTAAAGTAGTGTTCTTTATTTTTTAAAAATTTAATCTTTTATTTATTTGGTACAGGACAGTGCTGAGTTTACAGGCATATCTCTCTATGCCCAGTTTCAGTGCCTGGTACCAGGGATGGAACCCAAGTCCTTGTATTTGCCGGGCAGGCACTTAGACCATCAAGCTATCTCCGCAACCCAGAAGTAGTGTTCTTTATATTTGTATAATACTTCACCAACTAAAGGGACCCATTAAGATTTATTCTTCATTGTATTGTGCTGTGTTCACTTCCACACAGGTGGGTATTATCCCACTATCAGGGAACCAGTGTGAGTGGGAGCAACTGAGTGGTATAAGTAGAGAGCCTGGGAAAAGCTAAATAGTAGATGAAAATTTCACACTTGGAAGTTAGAGAGCTAGAACCAAAACCCAGTTCATTATCCAGAAGTACGTTACTACACAAACAAGTTAAATTTAAATGATGTAGGCAGCTATGCTTTATAAGAACAAGTAGGGAGTTTTAATCCAAATTAATTCATCATACACTGAAGCAAAAGTATTTGTTTAAGACTGTATTCAGCCACATCATGGAGGTTCAGCCAAATGTATTTGGAATGGAGGACCCATGCTCCATGAAGGAGTGACCACTGGTTAAGTTAATTATTGGCATCTTCATCTATTTTAACTCAGAACCATTCTGGAAGAGGCAGGACCCCCAGCCGAAACCCGCCCTCCTCACATGTCAAGTGTCACAGCTAATACCAGCTTTAATATTGCTGATTTACATGCCATAGTAAATGTGCTTGGCCACACCTCCCTGGAGGCTTAGTTAAAAGTGAAGACAAAAGGACTAGTCATAAAGGGTCTGTTTGTCCTTGATTCAGTTGAAAAAGCAGAAAGGCACTAGAGGGACAGTGTCACTTGAAGCATGGTACAAAGTGTGCTTGGCATACTGCTAGTATTCCATTAACTGGAGGGCACAGTACAACACAGATTATCTAATTCATATATATTTTAATTTAACTAATATTTATTAAGCACCTAGTATCTAGGATGCATTATAATAGGTAATGTGAGGTCAAGATGGATGAGATGGTGTTCTAGAACTGGCTTACATGTATATATTCTTTCTCCTACACTCATTAAAATTATGTCATTAAAATCTAGTATAAAGTAGATTTGGAGAGAGATTAGCAATAGCTTGCACACCAGAATCTAACTTTGCTCCCACAAGAAACCCCTGCTGAATTAAAGAGATAGATGATTAGATAGATAGATGATAGACAGATATAAATACGGATATAGATATAGCTAGACAGACAGAGAGAGTGTTAGACACTTTCCTATCATGGAACAAAATATTCAACACTTACAGCTTAAAGGAGGATAGATTCCGTCTGGCTCATGGTTTTCAAAGTTTGATCAGCTCCAATATAGAACAACACGGTACAAGGGCCCGGCAGAGGACAACTCCTTATGTCACAGCCATCAGATATA
Organism: Tympanoctomys barrerae; assembly: GCA_002564285.1. Taxonomy (NCBI): domain Eukaryota; kingdom Metazoa; phylum Chordata; class Mammalia; order Rodentia; family Octodontidae; genus Tympanoctomys; species Tympanoctomys barrerae. The sequence continues at coordinate 6,976 of NDGN011209011.1, forward strand.
TGAGTGAGGAAGAGAGACTGGGAACAAGAACATCCCTTCCAGGTCACAGTCCTGGCCCTGTTTCCCAACAGTAGCATGTGCATTGCTGAGTACTTCCGTGGATGAATCTACCAATGAGCATAGCACCCTCCTAATCCAGTCCCCTGCCAAACACATGAGACTCTAGGGGAACAGTTTAGATCTAAACCATAATAGATCAGATAGATAGAAGATAGACAGATACATAGACAGACAAACGGATAGACAGATAGATGTTAAAGACATATCTCAGAAGAAATGGAGATGACATAGACATTTAGGAAGTCAGGAAAGTAGACATATGTATACAAATTCAAGGGCCTTTTAGAATTAAAAGGCCAAATCCTAAACCAGCAGGGATATAAACTGAAAACTTGTCTAATTTTCACTTCAAATCCACCAAAAGTCTAGAATTTGATAGAATCAGATACCTTTGGAACCAGGGACTAAAGAAGTTGTGGAGCTAAAATAAGTGAGATTGTTGGAAAGCTTTAAAACAACATTGGTTTTCTCCTAGATTCTTATCACTATTTCATTACACTAAGTCATCTGCCTTTCCCTACATTGGCAAGATTAGAAAAATTAAAAGAGTATCCTCTGAAGGAAGCCATGCACAATTGATCTTGTGAGTACTAGTCAGACATCTGGGAATTAAGTAAATATCTCAACTACCTGACTGCTAAAAGATAAGCCTGATGCCTTAGACATAAAATTGAAAGATTCTTTTGTAGGGAGTCTGCTCAAGATGAAAGACTTGGCATGGTACTAGGGCCTCCACCAAAAGAAACTCAGCACTAGTCTAACCAGATGTGTCCATGCTTTCAGAGATTGAAATCCTACATTAGATTTCCTTCCCAAAATCATAAGCAATCAAGCAAAGATTACCCAAAATCTGAGAACTTTTAATATGGAATGCAGAGGGGAGAATGAACTTACTCTAAAACTTGGAGAATGCAAGCTAAATAGAGAGAAGACTTCAACACATCATGAATATTTAGGAAAGCCAGGCATGGTTTCATAGGGTTATAATCTTAGCTACAAGAAGAAACTGAGTAGGAAAGATGACAAGTTTGAGTAAAGCCTGGACAACTTACCTGGGGATATAGTCAGTAGTAGAGTTTCCACTTAGCTAGTGTGTATGAGTCTGGATTCAATGCACAGCACTTATGACAAGTAAATAAGATCTCCAGCGAGAAGATTTTCATAGATAAAGATTGAAAGTAGCAAACTAAAATCTATGAATTTATATAGATATAGATATAGATATAGATAAAGATCTAAGAGCAAAAAGAACTCTTACAAAATAAAATTTGATAGCAGAAACAAAAGACAACAGAAGGTTGGAAATGTGCATGAATGAGAAAATTATGAGGTTGAGGGATCCAGAAAGGAACATAGATGTGACAAAATAATTCAATCCTATTCTAAATGAAAGAAGCAACTTCACTGAAAGGGAATTTGAGGGAAACGGTGCTGAATTATGCTCAGTCCATAGTTAGCTGGCTCTGAGGCAGGGTGGTGTGGCAGAGGGCATGGCCTCCCTTTCCCTTTGATCTTATCCAGGCTACCCAGATCTATGATAACCAATCGTGAGCTAACTTAGTTATCATAGTCTTAATCCATATTCACATATTCTAGATCCACACCCTAAATCCAGCCACTTCCAAAAAGCCTATGAGCTCATGAGGCACTTTGGTTTTGCTTTTTTTTGGGGGGGGGGTGGTAAAAGGGGATCAAACTCAGTACCTTATGCTCACCAGGCAAATGCTTAAGGCACTAAGCTATCTCAAGGCTTTAGTACAGGGTTTTACTCTGCAGCTCAGAGGTGGGGCCAGCACAGCATGTGGTGCTGGGGAATTGAACTTGCCAAGCCAACACTTAGACCACTGGGCTATCTCTGTGGCCCCCTATCTTGAGGCTTTGGGAAGACATCCACATACAGGGCAAAACAAGCATCAAGACCAAAGGCAAAGTAAGCCATATCTAAGTACTGAACACTAGTTGATAAAGTTATTTCTCACACCAGTACCAGTTAACAATTTTAATGCTGTAATACTGGAATAGAACAATTAAGTAAATGACAGGAGATAATTTGGTATGATAAAGTTGAAGACATGAATATGAATTTGTATTCATCATAAAAAGACACATGTAATCCCAGCTCTAGAGACGCTGAAAACAGGAGAATCGAATCGCTACGATTCCGATCTCTGTAGTGAGACCTTGTAGACCCTGTACTAAAATACCAAAAACAAAAACAAAAAATGGGTAAATTCGACTCTAGGACATCATGAATGAATGCTATAGAACAATAGATTTGCAACCATTGTGGAGAGTAACTTGTCAGTATTAGAACAAAAGTTCACAGAAAAGATATGGAAGAGAAGGGAAATCCATATACTTGATCCCCAAGACACTGGAAGAGCTAAAAATATAATAGAAGCTTACAATGCCAAATAAATAAAAACAATTCAAAACTCTGGGAAAAATACCCAAACCAAAAAAAAAAAAAAACAACAACAACAACAAAAAAAAAAAACATTTACAATTTAGTATTGTAAAACCAAGATTGTTAGCATTTTACTATGCAAGCACTATTTACTAGCATTTATTCTTTAGAATCTATCAAGAAAGTATAGAAGACATAACCTCAGTTCTATAAAAAGGAAATTTTATCATCCATAACCACATAAAAGCCTAGAGGACAGAAGAGAGAAAGCAATGCAAGTGAGAAAAGCTGATAAGAAGAATAGCTGCGATAATGTCCAACCTACACTTTAGGGAATCAAGGGTTGCTACATAAATGCATAGGGAAAATGTAAAATATTTGTTTACTAGTTAATAGTCCTCTAAGGAGGAATTAGAAAGAGATAATTATTTAGAAAGCAAAAATAGTATGAAAGTTTAAGCTACATCTTTTTTGGTCAAAGTTGGAATGCAAACTTTAAATTTTATAAATCAGGAAATAACAATAAAAAATCTGGTTAGCCAGATGAATGAATAAAGAACATGTGATACTGACACACAACACACTACTACTGCCCTATAAAGAAAGAGGAACTGGAGTCATCTATAGGACAGTCGATACACCTTGAGAGCATAATGATGTGGAAGAAAATGAGACATACGAGCTTAAATATAACATGGTTTCGTGTAGAAATGGAAAGCCAGAGTAAAGAGCAAAATAGAAGACAAATAATAGGAGGGAGGAAGATAGAGGTGGAAGGGGAACAGGAGACGGAGGGATGGGAGGAGAGGGGAAAGGGATAGAGGACGAGAAAAAAATTAGGTTGTGTTATGCGTAGGTACTAACTTCATACAAGGAGTGTCAGCATTATGTACAGACAGAGACAGAGACAGAGACAAAGAAAGACAGAGACAGATACAGACAGAATCAGAGACAGAGAGACAGAGGATCAAGAGAGGGGTAGGGAGGGATGGAAGGGTAAAGAGATGAGAAAGTAATTGAGTTGTGCTCTGCACATGTGCCGATTCCACACAAGGAATGGAAACACTGTGTACGACATGCATGTGGGAGCGATCTAAAAATAAATGAAATCCAGCTAGACAAATGGAGGTGATGCTAGAATAATTAAAACCCAAAATTGCTAAGCATTTTATAAGTGGTCATGTGAATGAGACTGAGGTGTGAGCAGGTAGAGGCAGTTGCTGTTTTGTGTTACTTGAAGTTCTTGGCTAACAAGAGCATGCATTAAGAAAAATAAAAAGTTATTTTAATGACAATGATGTTGTTTTTATCCTAAGAGGCCTTGCCATTTCATACAGTAAACTAGTTACAAAAATATAAGTGAAGGAGAAATGAAAGTAGGGCAAAAGAATGAAGAAAATGAAATTTTTATTTGAGCATATAATTTGCATTTTTCTGGATGATTTCCATTACCTCATTCACACCTTCTTCCATTCCAGGGATTTTCCAAATTTTACTTTGAACAACAGGGGCTTGAGAAGGTTAGATAATTTATATTCATTATAACAAAGTTCCTAATTCTAGAGCTGGGAACGCAACCTGGGCTGACCAATGTCTAAATCCACGTCCTTTCTCTAATGAGTGACAGTCATCCAAATGCTGAAGCTCTTTGAATTTAAGTGCACTTTCTCTAGGAGCCACCTTCCTGCTCTCACAGGTCAGAGCAGAGAGCACTTAACCTTTCCAGTCTAAGGTACAGCAAAGATACCCGCAGTCTCCAGCCTCTTGGTGAGACCTTCTCCAAAGCAGCAAACTGCTGGGGTCCTGTTTTTTTTTTTTTTTTTTATGTCTCTGTCCTTCCTAACACATTCAAAGCTCTCAATAGCTGGAAAGATGAATGATTCATGGGAAGCCATCCCAGGAGTCCCAAACTCTTTTCTGCTGCTGCTGTGAGACACATGACTGACGTGGAAGAGAAATGGGCTCCTGGCTTCTCATCTCCGTCTGCATCTTTGCACACCCGTGCCTCTCGTTCACCCAAGATATCTTTAGCGACCTTGCCTGTTCCTACTATTTCTCAGCTGGAGCTGTACTGGGTTCGAATTGAACAGAGACCAAGACCAGAATAGATTGGAATTTGGTGAGCCTTTATTCGCTGGTCTGGTGGCTGGCTAGCCACACTGTCTGCAGGGATGTGCTAACCAGCAGCGAAACAATAGTCAGTCTTTTATAGCAAGCCTTGTTGACACAGCTGTAAGCTGTTTATGACTAGGTGGTTTTCACAGTTTTTAGCAATAAGTGGAACTTGCCCCAGATGGGGCCTGTTACAAGATACAGTTAGGGTGGAAACACATCAGCTGTGTACAACACTAGCAGGCTGAAGGATCTACACCTGAGCCAGGATGTGATGCTCAAGGAGCTAGAGATCCCTGCCAGTTTTGCCCAATAGAAAAATGGTCACATTTATTCTCAGAGTAGATAACAGGAAGTCATGTTAGTGAGGAATTTCCCACAGTTATAACCCATTACAGAACCTCCTGAAGAGATGCTGTTAGACTTTAGGTCCTCATCTTATTCCTTCGCTTGGAGCAAGTGTCAAATACTAACCACACTCTAAACACTTAATTCATTTTTTCTTTCCCTCCCCTCTTTTGGTTTCCTCTTCTTATTCCTCTTTCTCTTCCTTTCCCTCCTTCCCTGCCATTCTCGTCTTCTGCTCCTCCGCCTTCTCCTCTCTTCTCCTTTCCTCGCCTCTCCTCTTCTCTTCTCTTCTCCTCTCTCTCCTCTCTCTCTCTCTCTCTCCCCCCCTTCTCTCTTCTCTTGCTGTTTTTTTCTGTCTCAGTTGATAGTGGTCCATACCACTTTAAAAAATAGACACCCTCATTCAATAATTATCATCCCAGTCACCCTTTATATGCTTCTCTTCTTTTCCTTTCATGTGAGATGAAATCTTCTTTAAAAGGTAACTCTTCTTGTTCATCCTATTTGCTGCTTCTGCCTCAGTATCTGTGCCATCTCTCATCATCTCTTCTCTGTCTTTCCAATCCTTCCCTTCTCTCATGAGCATCTATCCCTTCTCTAAAACAAAGCTAAACTGTTCCCACCAGTGAAAATCCTTTCTTTCTTCTTTGTTTCACTCTTTCTTCTACAGGCGTTTACAGGGTTCTCATTATGTACTCAGATAGTGTGTGGGCAGTTAAGAACCCTTTGGGAAATGAAGCAAGCATGAATCCTGTGTTGGTGGAAATTGCAATCTCATGAATGAGAAAATGATAAATAAACATATAGATTTACAATTTCTGACATAGAAGGCATAGTAAAGGAGCAAGTAAAGTGGGAGAGGTTTGGTGGTATAATACATACTGAATATGCACAAGGCCCCAGATTTAATATTCTGTACTAAAGTGAAAGAGAAGAAAGAAAATCTGAAACCAATTGCAAAGCCTAGCAATTATTAAAGCAATTATTAAACTTCTTAGACTCGCAATTAAATTCTATTAAAAACAAAGACAAATACTCAAATTTATCACTACAGTGACAATACATTATTGTATTATATTATGCAAATGTATTATGTTATTTTACTATAATTATCTACATTTTTAAGACTTTTACATCCATCAGACCTGTAAGGCACAACTCCTTCCATCATTTTGTATGTGGTGATATCACATTAGTAGCTTAAAATGTCAAGATGGGAGTGTTTACAAGTCTGTCAATACTACAAATCAAGTTTCTTCCAATTCAGACCTGACTATTAATCATTTTGCCATTGCCTGCCTGTAGCCTATAGAGAGGTGTGCTGCCTGGACCAGGCACAAGGGAGTCACACCATCCCTCCACTGTACTAGCGAAGAAGAGGCAATCAATACAGACCAGAGTGGCACATGGGGCATCAATACAGACCAGAGTGGCACATGGGGCATCAATTTAAGATAAAAAGGAGCATCTCAAGTTGGAGTCTTGAGACTGGACATGGTAGTGCACCTCTAACCTCAGCTCTTGGGAGGCTGTAAGTAGGCAGATCACTACGAGTCGGATCTAGTAGTGAGACCCTAAACACCCTGTAGACCTTCCCTAAAATACAAAAAATAAATAAATAAAGTTGGAGTCTCTTTCAGTGGTTACAAGTCCGGGGAGCAGCCCAGATCATACATGTGACAGCAGAGACCAACAGTGGCCACAGGACACTGTGATGGTTAATTACAGGTACCAACTGAAGAACCTCTACTAAAGCATTACTTCTAAGTGTGTCTGGGAAGGTGATTACAGAGAAGCTTTTTCACAAACAGAAGCAAAAGACCCCTAAATGTGGGTCAGCATCTAACTGAGGCCGAGGGCAAATGGAAGAGGACCATGGAAAAAGGTAAGAATATATCATTGCTCTATTTCTAGCTCTTTTCTCTGATAGGTGCATTTTCCACTGCTGCTTTTGCTTCATCCTTACATATCTGTCCTGGTTACATTTTCTCTCATTGCTTGGACAAAGTACCCAACACCCAAAATTAAAGAAAGAAAGGTTTATTTAGCTCACAGTTAGTGAAGGTTTCAGTCCATACTTGTCTGGCTCCAAGTCAGAGTTGCACATGGCAGAGGACAGCAGTTGATGATGGTAGAAGACAGCAAAGAGCAAAAGAAGGAACAGAGTCTATAGGCACTAGCAAGCCTCTCTCCTTTCCTTATATTGTATTCAGAACATCCACCCCAGGACAGGTATAGCACTCACATCCACAATTCCAGCATTGAATCAAGAATTAATCACAAATTCTAGAAGCTCAATGACTACATGAGGTTTTGGGGGAACAACTAGACACAAACCATAGTGTACATCACATACCCAGTCTTTGGGTTCAGGAGTCATTGACAGCCCTCTGGAATCTCTCCAACTGTTAGCCTCAGACTAAGAACTGTATTATCAGTCTCTCCTATTTTGGTTTTTGAACTGAGCAATTTATCAGATTACAGGTAGTCTTCATGGGAATTTTCAGATTCTCTTGTTAGCCAATCAAATAAATCTTTACATCCATGTATGTATATACGTACGTACGTATGTATGTATCTTATCCAACCATCCATCCATCTTACTTTATTGTTTCTGTTTCTCTGAAGAACACTAATAAAGATATCAAAGAGCCCAATCTTCCACCAAGAGGTCACTTATGCTTCATATTCAAAAGCCATCTTATAAAGAAACAAGAAGGAGGCAGATATCAGAAAAACTGAGCACTTCATTCAAAAAGATGAAGAATTTACATAAAGAAATGGTTTCCATTATAAAACTGAACAAAAGTCTTCTGTTGGGACCAAAGCTTCCCCCATCCCCCAAGCCAAGTCCCTCAGGATGAGGGCAGTTGAGTGACGATATTCTTTGGTGAGAACACATTGACTAGAGAGGAAAATAACCATATTTTGTTGTAGTTTTTGCACATTTATGAACTGAATGCATAAATGTACTCCCCAGCTACAGTGGCAATACTGAACTTTTATTAAGCAGCAAATGCTATCAGATCTGCCATACGCAGATGAAGAAATCAGGGCTCGGAAAGGGTCTGTGACTTCCGCGATGCAGCAACTGCAAGGGGATGAGGCGAGTCTCGAAAGGAAAGTTAGTGTGACTGCAAGGATAGCATCTGTGTGTTTTACTGCCTATAATAAGCCCCTCTCAGGTACTTCTTGACCCTCTTGTGTAGGTACAGCTGTAAGATGGGGGCCGAAGAGGAGCGGCCCTGGGAACAGAGAACAGGGAAGTTAGTCAGGTCTGTTACTTGAGCGGCTGATCATAAATGCTTTAGACCCAGGACAAGAGATGAAACATCACCGGGAAAGAGCTGAAGGTCAGATGCTCAGCGCAATACTTTGAAAGTAAACAATCAACAGGGCTGATAGCTGATGGATAGCAGTGGGAGCAGTGACTGAGCAGAAAAGTGGACTGTGAGGAACAGAATCCAGCAATCCCGAGCAAGCGCTTCCTTTTTTCTTTCTTTCTTTCTTTTTTTTTTTTTTTTTCCAACAGTGCCCAGCTCGTCTTGTTGGGACAGCAGCCTCACAAAGAAGCCAAATCAGACACAAAACCAGCCTCTCTTCTCCGTGTGATTATTACTCACGCATTCCTTCCCACTGCCCTGCATGCCCTAAGATAGCTATCACCCTCTGAATCTCAGTTGTTTTCAAAAAGTATTTTTATTGGTTTATGACAGTAAGTCATGAAGATAATTTTTAAAATTCAGGTACTATAGACAGGCTTGTAGAGAAAAGAGAAAGAAGTCATCCACCCCAACCCAGCTGCCTTCCAACTCCAACTTTCCACACCTCTGTTCTCAAGTTTTATTCATTTCCCCATGCTCCCCGCCCTCCCACGTCGCCCACAGAACACCACATGCCAGGACCTGTTCATTACTTCTTGCCTGGTTTTATTAGACCTGAGCCAGTGGAGGAGTCCAGCACAGAGGTCTCAAGCTACAGAAAACACAACTAGACTGAGATCCACAGCTGGCTCTGGGTGGAGGGGCGTGTCTTCCTGGGCCTCTGATGTGCTGATTTCCAGGGGTGGAAGGAGGGTTTCACCCTGGCTCTGCAATTTGTTGTGTACTTTGCCAGGTCAAGAGAGCAAGTCAGCTCCTCCCTCCTTCCCAACCACTGAAGAGGCAGCTCTTGACAACTTTGTTGATTTCCTTTAACAATAAAAGGACTTCAACTGGAATTCCAGTTCAAAGACATGTTTTTCCATCTTGGTAGCAGAGATTCCTTGCAAGGTTGGGAACTCGAATGGCTTAAGTTTTCCTCTATCTATTCTCCTAAAAAATTTCATTTTTATATTTTTCTATTCATTCATTCATTCATCCATTTAAGAAATATTTGTTCTGTCCCACTCTGTGTGGGGCCTGTGCTCAACACAGCGGACACACGGGCTGTGCCCTGACACTGCAAGTACACCGAGAACATCATATGGAAGGTCCCAATGGAAGTTTGCAAGAACTCTCTATAAGCAAGGCTGTGTAGAAACACAAGAAGGACACTACAACACAGACTCAGTGGAGAGGGACCGCTTTCCGAAGGGATATAGGGCAGGGTGCTGAGGTTCCAGACTGGTGAGGGGGCGGAGAAAACATAGAGAGGCACTCAGGGTGTCTTCTGCAGTCTTTCTCTGGTCAGAGCCCCAAAACTGGACAATGTGCATCAATCTTCTCAATTAACATCCTAAATCATGTGGCTTGGTTTAGTTTGGTTCAATTGGGTTTGGTTTGGTTTGGTTTGGTTTGGTTTGGTTTGGTTTAAGAGATGGCACATGTGTCCCATCAGATTTTGGCTGTTAGAAATCAGGACCCCATGGACAGGACCCCATTTTAAGTCCTGTGGATGCAGATCTCTACAGAAGTAGTCAGCCCAGTTCCAACAGCCAGCAAGCTCCTGGTTCCTCAGATCTGTCAGGACTTCTGGCCCCACTTTGCTGCTTCCTTCTTCAAATCAGAGTCTGAGCTCTCTAAGGCCCTGAAAGAGGAAGTAAAATGCTTCTTAAAGCTTCACTCCCACTGTTTCAAAAATTTGTACAAAGGAGAGAGGAAACAAAATCATAGAACACATGGAACTCTATGGAAATTCTGCCAAGTCTTACCCTAAAATTTCACTTTGTTATTTTGTTTGGTTTTGTTTTGTTTTTCTGTATTTAGGACAGGGTCTACAGGGCCTACAGGGTCTCACTACATAAATCGGACTCATAGTGATTCTCCTATTTTCAGCTTCCCAAGTGCTGAGATTACAGGTGCACACCACCACACCCAGCCTCAATCAGCCATCTCAGCACACCCTGTGGGCGGGGTCGCAATGTCACACAGGGGAACAAACCCCAGGGGCTGTGCTCTGCTGCAGCAGGCACTTTAGTCTGCTGAGCTATCAGGCTGGCCCTAAAATGTCACTTTGGTATTGCTTTGCTGATCATTAAGCAGAACCATCCTTAAAAGCATAATTGGAGTAAAAAAGAAATGACATTTTATTATTTTAAAAAATCATAACACTGAAAAGTAAAAAGTAGAAACTGTTGAATAGAGAAAATGGCCTAGATTTAAAGGATAGAAAGGCTTAAATTTCACAAGTTTGCCTTTAAAAAGAGAGAGGAAGAAAAGAGGCAGGAAAAGAGGAAGAAATAGAGCAGCTAATGAAGATCATAGTTGAAGGGCCAATAAAGACTTTTTAAAAAACATAGAAGCCTGGATAAGCAGGAAGAAATAAAATGCCCAAACTAGGAATACATAGAGGCACACCATTGCAGGAGATGTTACATTGAAATAGATATTAATAGACAAAGGAGACAAGACAGCAAAGTGTGAGGGATACCATTTTAAGTTCACTGACAGTCATTTTGGCTTTGCCTAATTTCATAAAAACTGCAGCCAAAAGTTCACCAATGTGCTATTCTGTTGTTATGTCTACACAAAAATGTCCCAGCTAATTCGTGTCCTCAGCCTGACTTCCCCAGCAGGGAACACATTTGTAACCGGGACAGGAGTCATCTCTCGCAGCTCAGGAGAGAAAGCTGAGTTCTGCTCCTTTATAAAGCTAAAATTAAATTTCCTCTGCCTGCTCTTGTACATTCCTTGTGAGTTACTCCTCCATCTCTCCTGCATCATTTTCTGAGATGAAATAGGCAAATGATCAAAGAGTTCAATTACTTTCTCTGTGTAGGACAAAGGGTCTGCTGTAACACTTGGGCAAGAAATCATTTCAGAAGTGATTCAGGGCATAAAACTCTCTCTCTCTCTCTCTCTCTCTCTCTGTCTCTCTCTCACGCACACACACACACATACACACACACACGCACACCACTTCGCTCCATTTTTAGAACAGTATTTCACTAATAATCCACTAAAAAAAACATACAAATCAAATTTCTACCTATCTATCTACACTGATAGCTTTATGGGAATATTGCAGTGCCCAATAAAAAGTTGTAGCTTGGTATTTTAAGGGTTGGCCCACCAGTAGAGAAATAGTCTTTTCAAATTTTTCATCTAGTATTGAAATTTTTATCTTTCCAGTGCAATAAAAAAAATAGCAAAGAGATGATAGTTTTGGTGAAACTTACCTGCAATCCCAGCACACAAGAGGCTGAGGCAAGAGGATAAGTGTGAGTTTGATGCCAGGCTGAACTATGCAGCGA
>NDGN011209105.1:0-19855 GCA_002564285.1 Tympanoctomys barrerae
TAGAGAAATTTGTTCTAATAGTGTTTGTGGACAGGATATCATGTCTACATCTTGTACAATGAACAGCCACTAAGACAACAATATGCAATGTATTAATTACTGAAATGTGCAAGTAATCGGTTTTGAAACTGTCCCATTGCTATTTGTTTCTCAATAAAATCATTTAAAAAAAGAATGCCTTATGTATTTTGTTGTAGGACTAAGTATTTAGGATTAAAAAATTCCCCTTTGAATGTGGTTAGTGATTTCCAAGGCAGGTTTCCTAGGCCCTATTGAAGGTGATAATTAAAACACAGTTAGGACCTTATCACTCTCATTCTCAGCCCTACCATAGGAAAGAAGGAAAGTCAAGAATCTGTAACATCTCCCCTCACCTATGGGACACATCTGAGCTACGCCATGTTTTATTCAAACTATGAGTCCCTTCGAGTGGCAATGGATACATGAGAGCTACGCCCACCAGTCACTCGACATTCCCCATGTAGGTCTCACTGCTTCTTTATACTTTTTCATCATTCTAAAAGCATAAGCTTATCACCTAAAGTTTGAAAGCAGATTAAAAAGAAACAAAAATAAAGCCTTGAGTCCCACCTCCCAGAGGCCATTTTTAACTTCTTGGTTAATTTATCTCTAATTTTTTTCTGCCTACGCTTTAGTCAAGCCATAGGCTTCTAGGCCTCAAAATAATTAAGGTTATATCACAAGATTTTCCAGGGGCTTTAAGAATTCCCCCAAAGAATACTTTTTTTTAATGGTTACAATACGGTGTGATATGTGCATCATTTATATAAACATTATTTGATGATTGGGCTGCTAGTGTGTTTATAATAACACTTTGAAGAATATCTTTGAACATAAACCTTTGCTGCATTTCAGATTATTTTCATAGGATAGATTCCCAGAAGTGGCATTACTGAATCAAAAGGTATAAACATTTTAAAGGCTCGTGGTACATACTGCCAAACTGCTTTGTAGAAGTTAATCCAATTTACAGTCTTTACCAGCTGTGTTCGTACATATATGTCCTTCGGACTCCATTCTGGCCAGCCCTGAGCATTATTCTACTTTTAATTTTTAACTAAAGGGATCTTCCCACTGTTTTATCTTGAATTTCTTTGTTGGTGATGTTTAATGTCTTGTCATATGCTGCCAGCTTTTTCTTTTCCAGTGCTGTGCGTGGACCCTCAGGCTCCACACATGCTGGGCAACTTGCTCTACCATGGCACTACAACCCCAAGCCCTTCTTCATGTTTTTATGCTTCATTAATGAGGATGTGAAACCTATACTGTATGTGTGGCATATGCTTAATTATACATGTTTAATATATGTTTTCATTTTGTTTATAATGTATTTTTGGTGAATAAACACTAAAATTTTTTATGTTCTCTAAACCTATATGTATTTTCCTTGCTGATGTTTTCTTTTAAAGCCTTCAGAGTTTGTTCCCAGAGAGACTTGTAAGCAATGCGCAGGTCACCTCGCATTGCTTTGGGGTGGCCCCTTCCCTTGGGGATGCCTTATCTGTCCTCATCTGTCAGCAATGGTGATCTGGATCTTGCCACTTTACCTGTGACATTTTCCCAGGTCCTTCCTTCTCCCCGGGTGTGAATAGATTTTCCCTTAGGTGTTTAGAGTGCTTCACCTCTTGCATTTAACACGTGGACTGTCTGCCTCACACAACAATAGTTGCTTGTGTGCTAGTATTTCTGACCAGATTGTGAGCGACTTAAAGGTAGACATCAAGTCTTGTGAGGCTCCAGTAGCCTGGTGCATGGATTTCCCAAATTCAGTGTTTGAGGTTTGAACTGATCCTGTGTATTAGCTGAGGAAGGTATTATTATACCCATTTTATAGTTGAAAACAGAGTACCTTCGAGGGTCACATGCCTGGCTGAGGCACTGACTGGTGGGCACCTGTAGTTTTGATCCTTTGTTCTCTATCTTTCGTGCAGCGTCTGTCTTGGAAGCATCCAGATGAGGGGTGTCCTCAGGAATGTTGGTAGCGGGGGCAGGCCAGGAGGTCAGTATCCCGGCCCTTCATCCACAGGAAAAGATATGGTATGTGTGTGGGGTGTCCAGGAGTGGATGGAATTTCTGATTTCACCCTCTGGATGCCCTTGACTTTATGAATCGTATCCCAGGACCCCTTTTCCTGGGCCAAGGAAAACTATGTCTTTTAGCCTAGCTTCAACCAACTTCTCCTCATTTCCTTTCTCAGCTGGAGACTTTTCCTGGCAGAGCTTCCCTCATACCCAGGGAGCTTCATGCTTACAAGAGATTCAATTAGATGGATGCCTCGTACCCTGATCACCACTGCCAGCCCAAACTCACAACTAATGAGGCGCGACAAAAAACAACTGCTCTGTCTTCTCAAGTTCTTTTTTTATGGGGGCCATAAATTCCAAAGAAGAGAGTATCCTGGTAAATTGTGTTAATCAAGGGCCCAAGCTTCCTGAACAGCATCCTCTCTGAGGCCTTGCATGGTGATAGCCTGCCTCCAGAGCAGTAAGAAAGGGGCAGAGGCCTGGACATAAAGAATTGACCACTTGTTTCCTGGGGCTCATGGATGCTGATGGTTACTGGTAACCCCTGAAACACCTAAAGGCCCTAAAGGCAGGAAGATAGGAGAGATCAGAGATCAAGCCACCCATGGGAAAGTTGGTGCTTGGGGATTTTTCCTTTACAAGGGTCTTGCCCATGGGAATTTACTAATTAGCCTTTGAAACAGCAGCTCCTCTCAGGCTGACAATGTAAGGCACTGGGGATAGTAAATTGTCTTCATTCCATACCTTTGTACAGCAGTTTAACAGCTTGCAGTGTGCTTTCCTAATCCTTCTTTGTTTGAGCCTCATAAAAACCCAGAAGAACAGTTATTATTCCCACCTGATTAATCAGATGACTGAAGCATCAAGGGCCTAAACAATACACATTGCTTTTAAACAGTAAAACACTACAGTGTGTTATGAGTCGCTTACCACGTGCTTTGTCTAAGGTCTCACAGCTAAGTGAACCACGGTGGAGGACCGAGAGCTGGGTCAGATGATGCCAGGGTGAGATCTTGATTTTCTTTCAGGAGTAGCACCTTGACTGCCCATGGGAGTCACTCAGGGAGTGAAACACTGCTGATGCTCAGGCTCCACCTGACCCAGTGATGTCCCAGCATAGCAGGTATATATGTCTGGAGAAGAGGTCTGTGGCAATGGTGGTGTTGAGAGCTCCTTGGCTATTCTTAATTACCACTTCCAAGGAGAGCCAGAGAAATCGGGCTGAGCATCTGGTCTCTCAGGTGGGTCATCACCCCCATTGCCACTGTTGCCCTCTGGTATAGTGATGCTGCCAACCTCAAATACCTGCCTCAAGACCCTTTCCATCTCTGATGTCTGGCTTTGGGGTTCTGGGCAATAGCTGTTGGTGACTATGTTTATGAAGTGGATTTGATGGAGTCAGTGCCAACTTGACTGATGCTGGCCCTTGTTAATGACTCTCCCTTGAAGCCTTCTGCCCCCTGTACAGTTTACTAAGCCATTCACCCAGGAAGCTTGCCTCACATTGGCTTTTCTTGTTTTAGTCATCTGTCATTTGCCTCCTGGAACATCTCTCCTGGAATAGCATGCCGTATTTGTTTGTCCATTTATCTTCTCTGCAGATGCAGCAGAAATTAGTTCAGGTTTGTATCAGTGACACATGTGGCCCAGGTCAGGTTGCATGAATCGCTGTTCTACACCACAGGTGACTTTGTGGGTTCATTTGCTAGGAATGACTCCTTTTGCCTCGATGTGCCTTCAAAACAGACACCCACACAAATGCTCCTCCTTCAGTTGTATCTGGTAAATTTGACATTGTGAAATCGATACAACTCTTCCAACTCAAATTTCTTTTTTAAATGAATGTCAAATTTTAGGGCACTTAATTAATTTTTAATTAAGGTGATTTATGTGGCATTAAAAAAGACACATTTGTCTCAGCTCTTGGCCATCTCCCACCTGCTTGCTCTTGCCTAACTGATGACACTCATTAAAGGTGGAGAGCGGTGAGTAGTGCTGCTCCAGTGAGAAGGGGTCTTAACTCTTAATTTTAAGTGAAAATGAGCTGGGATGTGGAGAAACATTACAACTAGGGGATGTGGGGCCTGGGCCTGGCTCCCACCTTCTGGGTGAAGGCTTAACATTTCCAGGACCAGGACAGCTCAAGGGTAAACATGCCCAGAGACACGAAAATGGATGGCGACATGATGAGAATGCACTTAAATAGCATTCCCAGGCAGCCGCAGCTCCTCCGCTGGTGGTTGTGGGGTGCCAGAAGCTGCACAACATCATCACTGTGCAGCTTAGTGATCATGCTACTGCCTGGGAGGGCTGTCCCATGAGCTCTCTGGGTGATACCCAGATATGCCACAACCTGAAGACTTCTAATGCTGGGCAAATGGGTTTCCAGCTTGAAACCCAAGCCCTGTGCCACCAACTGTTGAGTCACGTTCTCACCATGCCAACTCCTTCTGTGCTCCAGCATTCTCAGGTCCTTTGGCGTCCAGACTGCATTTCTGTTCACCTTGTGCTGATAAGATTCCATAAGACACAGAGAAAACAGAACTAGGTTCCAATCTTCCTCCAATACTAGTCAGCAGGAAGAACATCGGCAGTTTTGACTCCCTTATCTAAGTCACGAATGCTGTCTAAATTTCTGTGAGGATTCCATGAAATAATGTGTCCATAAAGTATATGGGTTCTTATTCTGAGGTAATTTAAGAGCAATCTCAGGGACTTAGGGCAATTAGCCATGAAGGGTAGGTGGGTGGAAAGGAGCCAGTGAGGGGCTGCACAGGCTGAACCTTGGGAACAGAGGGAACCTTCAGGTGCCCCTTGCATCACACAATCAAGCTGAGATTCCACAGGGCCCGACCCTGTCAGCAAAACAACAATGGAAACAAACTCAAAGTAATTTCCAGCACAAATGATAGCTATGAAAAAGTCACACTTGCAATGATGAAGTTTTAGCACATTATCTCTGGAGTGACCTCACTGTGAGTGAGCTCTCTGCACACAGCTCCCTTGGGGCCTAATCCTACCATAAGTCACGTCTGGTTTTCACAGCACGCAATCCACACTGCATGGCCTCTGTGCCCAACTTTAGCATGCCCCTTCGAGTCTTTAAACATCATGGCCTGCAACTGCTTATAGCCTCTGTGTAATTTGGTCCAGTTGTCCAGAACTCTCTTCATCTGAACAGTTCCTTGTTCCTTCTATCTCAAATGCCACTCCCCCATTTGTTGTCCTTCTCCCTGCAGGCAGCCATGTGTCTCCCTCTGGGAATGGCTCCCAGCCTTCTCGTGTGCACTCACCTCACTCTTCTGGGTCTTCACACCTGTACTTCTAGCTTTTCCCAAATATATCCTAAATTCTGTGAGGCAAAGGGCCCATCCTCCTAATTTTACTCCTGGCAGCTGCTTGGACATAGTGCTGATGAATGTATGTCAAAAGAAGACAACACAGACCACCACTAGAAAGTGTCACTGAGGATTCCTGCCTCCTGCGAGGAATTTTTGATTTCTTTGGGTTCTACCAAAGAAAATTCCATGTGCTTTCTTCCTCTTCCCCCATCCAATTCAATCTCTGTTTTCATTGGACAGCTATTTCTAGAGCCTCTGCCGTGTGCCTGGCACCAGAGTGAGAGTAGTAAAGAAAGAGTCACCTGAGACCCAGTTCGAGGGTGGTCACAGGAATTATCTGTGTGTGTGTGTGTGTGTGTGTGTGTGTGTGTGTGTGTGTGTATTGGACCTGGTACTGAAGAATGAGAAAGAACCAGCTATATCAAAAGCCTGGAGGAGCTGGGGGTGTGAAAGTATGTTGTGATCCAGCAGTGGAGCAAAAGCTGGTCTGGCTGACAGGGGTCACAGAGGATCTTGAAGGATGGCTGCAGAGGTTCAACAGGGCCAGACCCTGCAAGCTGTGGTTAGGGTAGGGACTTTATTTCAGAGTTTAAACAACACACTGAACACTATTTGATAAGTCTTTAAAAGGATCATTTGGGGCCAATCAGGAAGAATGAACTAGAGAGGGCAATAGATGGGGGAAAAACCCGTGGGCAGGCTGCTTCTGTAGATGACCAAGGAGGTCTCACTGGAGGTGACAGTGAGACAGTGAGTGGCGCAGAGCATGGCCCTGGGCAGAATCAAGGTTTCCCACTGACATGGAAGAGTCCTTTAGGGCTAGTTTCAAAATTTGAATTCCATGTACAAGCTGGTCTCCATATGAATTTACTAAGAACCATGGAGATTCCTGTAGGCCATCAGAGGGAGGCAGAATGTGTTTCATTTTCATGGTTGAGCTCTCTGAAGAAATTAAAAATGTTCTTATTCCTTTGTAGCCTTAAAGCCCCTTTATTTTCTTGCATGGTCTTTTTTCATGAGGTTTCCCTATTTGACATTTATCTTCATTGCTTTTGCTGAAGAGACACACCAATAATTTTATTTTTAATATTATAAATGACCTCCATGTTCATTTTACCATTAATCTCTCTGAAAAGTAGTGATATTTAACCATTCTGCACTGCAGCTCCCCATAAAATAATGTCATTTTCTTCTCTAGTTTGCTCAGTAAACAATGAGCAATTCCAGTTGTACCTTGGAGAATTAATACTAATCACAAACAAATTACAGCTACAACTGAGACTGCTGCAGGGACCAGACTCTGGATTATGCAGCAGAGATGGCTGCTTGGGGTAGGAGAGAAAAGGTAAGTGGGAATCACTCTGCTGGGGAAATCATGATCGCAGGTAGTGGCCTCTAGGCACCTCCAGTGAAGGCCGCTAGGTGGCTTCAGCTCTTCGGAAGACCACCCACCTGTGGTAGTCATGGTGAAGGGCTCTCTGCCTCCTGAAGAGGTAAGATAGGTAGTGGATGCAGGAGCAGATATTAATCATGACAATAATAAGTCACCATTTGCAAGTACTTATAAAGTCCTAGGGCCTAGTGCAAAGTCTTTATATGATTCATTTTATTTAGCTCTTCCAGAAACTACATGGCATGATTATTATTTCCTTTTACTGAGAAGGAAACTGAGATACAGGAGTTTGTAAATTAATCCCCTATATAATAGAGTATTGGCAGAGCCAGGATTTTATGTCTGCTTGAGCCAGAAGCCCATGAACTTAATATCCTAAACTGATTAGTGTAGAAAGGCCATTGTAGAAGCTCCAGCAATAAACAAAAGGAAGGATTGCAGATTGTAAGACAATGGAGTACCAGAGAGAAAGGGTTGAAGACAGAGAGCCCTGCAGGTGAGCTGGGAGTCTCCAGTATCCAAAGCAAGTGGCAGCTGGAGGATGACACTGGCTGGGCTTGTGAGTAGGACTCTGGTCTTTTAACAGACCAGCAAGAAGGCTGTCAGGTAAATGACGTCCCAGGTAGGTACGGAGACTAGGTCCAGACACAGGGAAGAAGATGGAATCTGAATATCAGGGTTCACAGTTTGTCCTCATAGGCCTTGGAAAAAAATCTGGTATCTTCAGAGGTTGTTAGGGGTGAAATGAGATAATTATGGAAAAGTACTGTGTAAACCACCTCGTGCAGAGACGACAAACCTTGCAGAGCTTTCAGCGATACAGTCTGATGCAGCACACGTGTCACAGGTCCACCACCACTAACCTAGTGTTCACCAATGGTTGATATTTCTTGGGAATATTTACCACCTGACATGCACATATGATCTTGCACATATGATCTCACTAAACCCATCAGGGTTGGCTCCCTACCTGTCTTAACTGCAATGTTACTTCTCAATGAGGTTTTCCCTGGTGATGACTTTAACATCTCTCCCCTATTCCTGCTCCCGTCCTGAACAATCACTTCCCTCCCTATTGTTTCTCCTTGCTACTTAAGAGTCAGAAAATGTTCACTTTCCATATTAATTTTGTTGCAGTCTTTCTTCCCAACTAGCATTCGGGGAATGGAGAGCTTAGTGTGCATTTTGTTGCTTGTTCCTAGTGCGTACAACAATAACTGGCATATAGTAAAACTGCAGTAAAATTTATTGAGAGAATAACTGAATAATACTTTAAAAAATACTTTTAGGTAATGGATTCAGAAGCAAGATTTGGGCTTCATTCACAGCTTAGAGTTGGTATTTCAGAGCATAGGCATTTCACCAAAGAGGACTTCTGTGTAGTCCAAGTCAGTAGCTGTGTGTGTATCCATATTAAAAAGCAAATCATGTAAGAGGCTGACTGCAGTGATCTTGACTTCTCTAAAGACCCTGCATGGTGACACTAACTCTGTTCAGGGCCAGGGCTCCATGCTCACAGTGGCCCTAGAGCTGCAACAAGGCATGATGAAGCTGCAGCAGGCAGGGGTCATTGTGGCACATTGTACCACACAAAGGAGGGAATGATACGCCATTCACAGTGAACGAGGAGAGGCTGGGAGACAGTCAGAATGCCCCATTCAGGTGCAGAACCAAGAGGGCCCTGGAAGCACACCCTGTGCCAGCAGTGTGCCCTGGAAGGACCGTCATTCCAGCCAGGAGCAAGAAGCAGCAGCATTTCTTCAGAAGAAACGTGAAGAGTTTCGCTGTTACTCATTTTGATAGGCTGAGTCTAGGCTCAATAATTGAGCCTCCCATGCAAGATCAAGGTTTCAAGTTTGGGGGAGGAATCAAGAACTTCCTTACCTCCTGGCATTTTTAACGTTTTCCCCTGATGGCACTGGGCGTCACACCTACAGGCACTTGACTACTGAGCTTGCTACTCAAACTATTTTTTTTTTTTTTAACTTTGAGACAAGGTCTCATCAAGTTGCCCAGGTTGGCCTTTAACTTGTGATTCTCCTCTTCCAATTTCCCAAGTAAGTGGGATTTCAAGTCTGGGCCATCACACCTGGTTTGTTTTAGTTCTTCTATATAAAGAAAATTGGGATTTTCTTTATATATTTTCTATATATATGTCAAAATTGGGAGAAACCTAATGAAGAAAAACAGTAGTGACAAGTAGGGAAGAAGAGTAAATACTAGTAATGAGAATGCTATGCCTCAGCCCTTTTGGTATTGCCTTTCACTGGACACCTTTAACAAATGTGCAAAAAGACCACTGATTTAGGATGACTAATATGAAGTAATGGAAAATAGCATGTGTTGGTGATGGAGGATGCAGACAAATGGGAACATCTGTGGATTGTTGGGGGATGTATGTTGTGTAGTTGTGCAAATGGGAATTTCCATATGATTCAACAATTCTACCTTTCAGTATTACACAAAAGCAGAATCTTGGGAAGATGTTTGTATATCCATTAACATACAATAATTCAGAAAAGTCAAAAAAATAGAAGTAACCAAAATGTCCATTCATTGATGAATGAATAAACAAAATGTGACATACATACAACAAAGTAGGGAATTCTGGTACCTGTTACAGCATAGATGAGCCTTGAAGACCTTATGATAGGTGGAATAAGCCAGTGGTGGAGGACAAATGATTCCATTTATATGAGGCACCCAGAGTAGTTGAATTCATAGAGACAGAAAGTAGAATGCTGGTTTCAAGGGCTGGGGAAGGGGGAAAGGGAATTGTCTCATGAGTGTAAAGATTTAGTTTGGGGACTGCAGAGATAGCTCAGTGGACTAAGCTCCTGACTAGGCAAGTGCAAGGAGCCAGGTTTGATCCCAGGTACCATATGCCATGCTGGCCCCACCCCTGGCATGCCAAGCTGGCCCTCAAGACTGGGCGTGGTGGTGCACACCTGCGACCCCAGCACTGGAGAGGCTGAAATGGGAGGATCACTATGAGTCTGAGCTGCGCAGTGAGACTCTGTACCAAATACATAAAATTTAAAAAAAAATAGTTTGGGAAGATGAAAAAGTTCTTGGTTGTATAACAATGCTGACTATATTAAGACTACTGAACTGTATACTTAAGATGTTGAGATGATAAATTCTGTATATATTTGATCACAATTTAAGAAAAAGATCACTGATTTTGTTGGTCTTGAAAATAAGCTATAAGGAAAATGGCAGGACCAGGAGAAAATGGTGTTACCTACTGAGAAAGCCTGTTGCTGTGACCCAGCAGGGAGTTCAGGCTCTTCTTTTCCTCTTCTTCCCTCTCCCCTTTCTCCCCTTTCTCCCTCTTCCTCTTCCTCTCCCTCCTCCCCTCCTTCTCCTCCTTTGTTCCCTTTCTTTTTGGTTTGCAGTGAGGCAGCAGACAGCCCAGATACACTGGCCTGGCAACGGGAGGCTTCAGATCCAACTTGATGCTGTCATATGACCTTGGGTCAAGCACTTGCCTTTCTGCTTGGCTCTGCTTACATTTGCAAAATGATGGCATTGGACCAAGTGAGCTTTAAGGGGTCTTTTCCCCCCTCAGTGTGGGTCAATGTCTCAGGCAGAAGGGATCCGTGAAGAAGAGTTCTCCTATGTAGAAAGGTGGTGAAGAGTGGATTACAATATGCAAAGCTTGTGTGTGGAGAGAATTCTTGTCTCTGCTAGCCACCTTAAATGCTAGATCCTGTATTAAATAGGAGGGAAGCCCCGTGGATCCATGTGGGGCCCTGCAGGTCCCCAGGCACACAGGGCTCCAGCTTTGCTTTTCTGAGTGTTTCCCGACTCCCAGGGGGGTTCTGCCAGGTACTATACACTTGAGAGTGAAGCACTCCTGAGCAAAGAATACACTTTTGCACAGAGGAAATAGGAGGTAAAACAGATTAAGATTTGATGAGTGAGGTCTATGAGGACGCCTCTAAACATTCATGCGCCCGGGACTCAAGCCGAGCTGCTGAGTTGCAGGGGCACAGATTCGTGTACTCTCTCCTTTTAGGGAGCGTCCGGTGAGGGCAGCAGCTCTGCCACAGACTCCCTGGCACCACAGGGTGTAGGCCATTTTAAATGGACCTTTTATATTGTACACTTTCCTCAATTTACATGATCTTTTAAGTTTACTGAACGTGTGCATGGAGACTGGTTGAGGGATAGATGGGCCAAATGTAGGCCCTGCCACTTGGTCTTGAATCAGGCATTCAATTGTTGTCCATTCAGTATCTATCTCACAATGTTGTTCCAAGGTCCAGAAAAGCTTCAAGTAAGCCTCAGCGCTGGCACATAGCAGGTACTCCGTACATAGTGAACAATGACAAAAGCATAACAGAGAATCTTGAAGCTGTCCTGTGTGCTAGGGAAGTTATAGGAGTAAATAATAATCTAGGCTAAAATAGGTGTGTGTGTGTGTGTATGTGTGTGTGTGTGTGTTTGTGTGTGTGTGTGTGTGTGTTGGTCTAAACATATCTGAATATTTTTTAAAATTTCATGCCACTGGGAGAGTGCATGCCTGTAATCCCAGTGCTGGGGAAGCTGAGACAGGAGGATTACTATGAATCTGAGCTGCACAGCAAGACCCTGTACCAAATAAATAAATAAATAAAATATTTAAAAATTCTCTTGGGAGGATTATTGAAGGATGAGGATTGGTCTCTTATCTTTTTCTGTTGAGGTCAGGCATGCTTATGCCTTCTTGGGCCAAGAAAATACAATGGGAGCCCCAAATGAGTTTGGGGGCTAGCTATTAAAAGGTTGTGCAACTCCCTGCTTGTTCATAGATATATCTGGCATTGGGTCCTGGAGCATTTATGTAAGAAGACTGCCAACCCCAAGGATCCCATGATGGAGAGGCTGAGTGTTGACATTCTGGTGACAGTCCTTGCTGAGGCCAGCCTCCTGCAGTCTTTACCAAGACATCAGACACAAAGCAAAGCCTTTCTGGGCCCCACAAACTGATCTGCCAGCTGAATACCATCATAAGACCTGTTTCAATGCATGTGGTATGAAAAGTTACCTAGTTAAATTCTACTCAAATTATTGTCCCCCCAAATTGGGAGAGATGAGAAAATGGAGAGTGTTTTAAGGTACTACCTTCTGCAGTATTTGCTACTAAACAATGAATAACTGAAATGCATGAATGATGATGCATGAATGAATAGCTCGTCATGAAGGGTGTCTAATGGGCAAAGGAGGTGCTTGTGCTTGAAGAATGGCAGACGTTCATCAGACAACGAGAAAGATTAAGGGATTCCAGGGAAAAGGAAGGGGCTGTGGTCTGTGTGAGAACAGTATGAGCCAGGGTGGGGTGGGGCAGAGACCATGTCAAAAAAATAAATAGGAACCAATTTATGAAAAGTCTCAACTGATATCCCTAAGAATTCAGACTTTAAGCTTCATGGGCATGATCTTATTTAGATCATTCTGTAACTATATGAAGTAGTTGTTATTTTATTGAAAAGGCAACTAGAATACAAGGATTTGTGAAATCGTTCCTAAGGTTATAAAGCATTGGCAGAGCTAACTTTTTATGTCTGCCTGAGTCAGAGGCCCATGTTTCTAATATGCTGGACCCATCAGGGTGGAAAAAGCCATTTTAAAAACTCAAGAATAAACAAGAGGGAGGATTGTGAGGACAAAGCATCGAAAATGCTCTCAGAAGGTACAGGACCAGAGCAGGAGACAGAGCTAAGACACATCCTGGAGGCTGGGAAAGGGAGGGAGCTATGGCAGGAGTCCACAGATCCCTGGGTCAGAGCGGGGCTGTGGACTGAGAAAAGGAGGCTAAAAGGGGGTATTTCAAAGGGAGAATAAGGTGAGACTGTGAGGCGTTGGGGGAAGAAATGAAATAGCCCACGGTTTAAGCAGCTGGGCAATGGTAGACTTTTCTCTGCAAGGGCAGCAGAAAGAAGCTGGCTACTCTTTCTCTTGGGACCCACAGTGGCAGGGCCATGTGCTGGGCTGTCCACCTTTTTTCCTATAGAGCCTCTGGGGCTGGTGGGCCAGCTCTGTGGCACTGGGGAGGCTTAGGAACCAGGGCTGCCTTAGAGGCCCTGGAAAATGCAAGGAGAAATGTGTGGGTCACATACTCTGGGAAGGCATATCTGGGAGTGGACGGCACAGGGCTTCTGTGTGCATCTATGCCCACTGGGTACAGCAGGGCGAGCTTGGAGCGATGGTCTTGCCATCCTAGCTGCCCACAGTTCCCATGAATGTGGCTCCCCCACAAGAATAAATTCCTCCAGGGCCTGTCACCCTGCAGGGCCTTTCTATAGCTCTCCAGCTGCTCCCCATTAGGACAGATGGGTGGAGGATTTGAGCAGGTGAAAACAGCCACAGGGCCAGGACCAGAGACCTGACTGTTCACAGGCCCCCTGCACCTGCAGTCAACAGTTCATGTGTTGCCAGTATTGTTAAAAAACTTTGAAAATTTAATGCAGGCTGATTTTGAAAATCAACTCCTCAGTTGACTTGTGTACTTGAGCTGCAGTATTAGAAGCAGCAGCTAAATGGACATGACGCTGTATTGATTGTATGGATGCAGCTGAGGGTGTTATCATCTCTAGCATGTATGAGAACCCACAGAGAAATTTCTAGATTTAGAACTAAATCTCAGAAAGAACATTCATTTTCCTATGAGTGCTCTGAATTTTATAATTGATCTGTTTCCTTTTTTGTTTTGGCTGCTAGAAAGCACAGGAATATAATTTAGCCAAATTTCAGTTATTATGCAGAGACTTCACGGCACCTTTCTACTAAAATATTCCCTTATGTCACCCTGATTTATTCATTCATATGTTTATGTTATATGTAATTGCAGACCACCTCAAATCTTTCGAACAATGCAGGAATGTTTCTTCTGTCTGTTATCTTTGAAGACTTAACCTTGTCTATTCTCAGTGAAGAAAACTAACTTTGCCATCAATAAAGTGAGATTTATATGACCCAATGGAAAACTTCACAGTAGTGACACCGAGATGTCTGTATCCCCTGGCGTTCCTGGCTCTTCTGCCTCATGGAAGATGCTCATTTCCTATTCCTTTCCAAGGCAGCTCACAGAGCTCTCTGGTCCAAGACACTGGACTGGGCTAGTTAGTCACCTACTGAGCTGGCCATTGCTATCTCCACCTTTCTCCCATCTTCCACTGGCAAGAGGCCTCAGGAAGTCAATACGTCCATTGCGGGGAGCTGGAAGTGTAACCCGAGGATGTTGTGTGCCTCAGCCCCAAAAGCTCTTCTTTGAAGAGGCTGTTCTGACACAAGACATCTGGCCCAGAGGATCTGGCCCTGTCAGTGACTCAGGAGATTCTCAGCCATCAACATGGGTAGGGAGGGTTCTTGGTCAGAATCTTTACTCTGCAAGGAGGTGGATGATGCCATGAGGCTGGTAATTTTCGATCAAGGTCCAGAATTGGTTGTGCTATTGCTTATTCAGGGGTCAGAATGCAGTGCTGCCTGAACCCCTGTGCTCTGAGCCAGAGTCCTCCTCCACCTGGTCCCTGACCGCTCCTCTTTTGTGTTCCAGGCACAACAACAGACAACCATAAGGGGGAAGCCAGCCCAGGGAATCTCCAAATGAAGCCAGGGCCAGTCGTCTAACAAGAAGCAGATGTGTGCTGAGAGGGGTAAAGGGCGGCTTCCATCTACCTCTGCCCAAGCTCGTGGGAGATATCATACGTAGGTAGCCCAGAAAGAGAACAAAATTCGAAGTTCACCTTTTGGTTTTCACTGAAGGTGCATTGCTATTGCACCATTGTAATGCCTAAAAATTCCAAGTGAAGCCATTGGGAGGGAACACGTGACCTGCTGATGAGACTGTAAACCAAAACTTTTCTAAAAAGAACAAACTTAGTTAGACTTTTAGACCAGAAAATTTCCTTGAGGAAATAGAGTAGCATGGACATTTAGTCCTAAAGATACTCATTGCATATTATAATATCTTAAAAGTACAAGCCAAGATCTGAAAGAGTCCAGGGGCAGGGCAATAAGAATAAAAGATGGCACACCTGCATCACATGAAGAGAGGTGTTTTAGTAAATTTTACTAATGTGAAAGAATTTTCATGACCAATTAAGTAGGAAAAAAACCATAGATAATTGCAAGGGAATATATAAAACTGTTAATCCTGGCTGCCTGAGCTGGATGGCAATGAATGTTTTTATACGGCCCTGAATTTATGTGCTGTGTAATGGGCATACACAACTTTTGTCATCAGAAACAATAAGGCCGCTCTAAGAGAAGCATGAGCCGGTCAGTTCCCTCCTATTTGAGACAAGTGTCTACTCTAATGACACTATTTGACCCTGTGTTTCTACTCATATAACTGTCCAAAGCACTTTCACATCTTCTACCTCACTTTTTCTGTCTCACAATCAACTCAGGAATGGGAGGGCAAGGATTGTACCCACCTTGGTACTCACCGTACCAATAATACAGAATGGTATCATTGCACAGAATCTTTGATACGCTTTCAAGAACTCCACCTGACTCATTTCTGAGAGCATCCTGCAGAAACGCTTGGTGCAAGCAAGGAGGAAGGGCCATGCTGGGAGATTTACCCCTCAGTGGACTGCCCACGCCCATTGGCACCTCTCTGGCACCACACTGCTGAAATGGCCATGGTTCTGGGATGAGGTTTCGAAACCATGGTGCAGGCTGGTACTTCTGAGAGAGGCACCAATTGCTACTTCGTACTGCAGCGAATCTCAACATCTGACATCCATTGACAGCTAAATTAACAAATCAGCTAAACACCGGTCTGTTTTATGTCCCATCTTATGCCAGATGTAATGTGTTCCAGGCACAACACAATGCAGACAAGTTTGGATTTACAGGCTCATGGGTAAACTGTAAACTATTCACAGAAACCATTTCACTGGCTGAACTAGGAAGCAATTCCTGCATCCATCTGTCGGAGTTTCTAAATGGGGAGGAGATGTGGAACACAAGCAGTTGACCTGAACAGGCCGTCCCCAAGAGCTCCCCATGACCCTGCAGCACACTTCCTGTGTCTTTTCCAATCAGTGGGACAATTTTACTGATAATTTCTTGCCCTGATGGTTTCTGTTTCCCTGGCCTTACTTGTCCTCCTTGAAGAGCAGTGACTCAGAACAATAAAGAACTTCTGCACAACACTGTTTTTTGAAGTTTGGTGACACTAATGATTTCATTTAATTTTGACAATAACCCCATGGCATGATATTGTCACTGCCATTTTGTACATGAGGAAAACAGCTCAAGGACAAGTAGGTGGAAAGGGATAGAGAGAGGTAGAGAGGGGTAGAGAATGGTTCTCTTTTGGCTGCCAGTCCAGCAATCCTTCTAGAACATTCTAAGAGTGGGTCTCTGATCTGCTTGAGAAGAGGAAAGCTGGCCACCCTCTGAGGTCCCAGTACCCTCCTGCTTAGAATCTTGTTTTCTGTGTGGGCTACTGTGCAGATAGAGAAGGCACTGACAAAAAAAGGCCCCTTTTAATAAATTTTTCAATTGTGGCAACAAAAACCTAACATTTACTTTTCTGTGCTTGCTTTATTTCCTTAGCAGAATATTTACAAAGGCTTGCTTTCTGCCTTTGGATGGACATGGAGGTCTCTGGAGATGATGAAGACAGCTGGGGTGGCAATGGGTTCTCCACTACGGCTGATTCCCAGGCCAAACTTACAGGCATGTGTGCATGTGCATACATGTACACACACACACACACACACACACACACACACACCCCTCTTCCACTTTACCTCCCATCAGAAACACAGGGCTCTTCAGCAGCTCACTGAGTCCTGGTTAACCTTAGTGGAAAGCCCGTAGCTCTGTGGGATGTAAACCCTGGATGGAGGGCACATCCGGGAGCACATGCCTGGTCTCCACCAAGGACAAACTGCTGTGGTGGCACAAACTCCTGCAGGTCCCTCCTAGAGCCTGGGTGATCGTAAGGTCTGTGCCTCAAGGATGATCAGACTGCTGAGCTCTGACCATGTCCTCCTCTTCCCTCTCTGGCCTCACACCCCAGTCACCTTGTTCCCAGTTGTCTCAAGTTCCCACCTGAATTTGGCTCCTGCTCATCCTGACCTGCATCATGAGTCGCCCCACATCCTTCTGGGCATTGACTCTGATAAATCTGATAAGTCCTCCTGGAGCTGCTGCCTGCCAGCAAGAGGTGGAGGAGTCACAGCTTGGTATTAACTGTGCAACACACACACACACACACACACACACACAGAGTGTATCTTCATCTAGGCTCAGACGATGGAATAATTCTGAGGAATGCAGGACAGACATCCCCCAATTCAAAATGATGGTGCTTTCTCACGTCACATGGAACTATAGGAAAAGTGAGATGTGGTGTGGTTTCCGCTTCAGATGTTCAAATCAGGTGTGCGAGTGTGGCGGGGAGGCCGGATTAAGTGGAACATGGGCCTGCTTGCCTCCGATCACACTCTATAGACTAACTAACCTGGAGCTGCCTGTCAAGAGCAGCCCTCCCTGCTTCACACTGAAAGGTGGCTACATTTCCACGAGCACTTGGAAGAAGCCCTGAAAAGGACCACTAACGGTAACCAGCCGCTGCGTTTGAATGGAAGCGCGAGGGCTGGTGTTTAGAGTTGCTGAGGTCTGACTATAGCTAAGGCCTGGATCCCTTACTTAGAGGAAAAGTGGAGGTTTAGTTCCAAACTGGAGTTTCTCAGGCATAGAATTTGGCAAGTTTGTTTCTTTTTCTTCATTTTCATTATTAGAAGAATGGATACATGGTCTCATGTACTCCTAAGAACTGGGGGCTTCTTGGGAAGTGGAGGGGCTGGGAGGTAACAGGTGGTGATTTTAGCCTGCACTGTTTTTCAGGCTCCAGCATGGGACTAAGGACTGCTCTGTAAATGAGCTGCTGCGGGGGTGGCTCCGCACGCCTCCAGGAAGTGCCTTCTGCAGCCACAGACGACCTTCACCTGTAGACAGGATGAGCTCGCAGCAAGGGGCCCTGGAACTTTAGCGGGCCTCCAAGCCATACTTCTTAAAACATCCAGAATCTCCGATCAGCAGGTCTAAGATAGAGCATTTCTAATTATGTAAATCATCCTGGTCTTGGGATTGCACCTTGACAGGCTACCTTGCCGCAAGGGCTTCGCTGCAAGGCTCAGTGACAGGAGTGTGCTACGTCTCCTTGAAGCCTTTCCTGCCAACTTGATGTGGGTTGAAAAACTGCCCCCTAAGGACAAAAGTAAAGCGTTTCTCTCTTTCTCAGACACAATATAGGCTGTGCCAGGTTGGGCAGGGATTGAAAGTAGAAGTAATAGGGTTCTGTTCCCATCCTAGTACACCAAAATGTCTCCATCTCTCCAAGGCTGACTTGGCACACTATAGCCAGCCAGATGGTGCCCCCAGGGTGGTCCATCTGGGTCTGCTTGTGAGAATGAATGAACAGTGTCTATAAAGGGCTGGCTGCTCTCTGGAGAGGGCATCTTAGCATAATCATTGTAATAATAAATATTTTCATTCATACAATGTGCTGTGCAGCCTCTGGCTACCCATAGGCTTTAGCACTCCACCAACTTGGACAATCAGGTTGGTAGAAAGCAAGGTGAAGAGGTGACCATGTTTCAGTGGTATAACACTGCTTTAAAAGCCAAATCTCAGAGATGCCCATTCATAAACTTAGCTGGGCCATAGTGCAGTTAGCAACTGCTATAAGACATTAGCTCATTACAGAAGAGCCCCAAGCACTGGTGGGTATGGGGTGGATACCATATTATGAAGTACTTTGACACATATTATGAAATTTTATCTTTGTAATAGTTTTGTGAGGTAGACATGAAGCCAGTAGGAGGTTTGGTGGCCCACATTCTATTATTTATAAGTTCTGTTTTAAAGACAGACTTTCAGGAAAGGTCTGATTTGAGTGTTTTCAATGGAAGATCCATGTTGGGTTACCTGCATTTGACTCTGGACTCCATCACACACTTGCTGTGTAAGGTGGGCAAGTGATTTTGCTCTCTGTGAGACTGGGTTTCTCCTATGTGTAATGGGAAGAGAAAAGGACAGTCTTTAGGCCCTTGAGAAGAGCCAGTCCTCCCTGTCCACTATGCTCTTAGTGCTCTACACATAGCAGGGCCTGCTGAATGTCAGCTACACTCCTCTCATCTGTTGGCTGCCTTCTCTATGTACTCGGAGGGGACAGAGGAGGTAGCCCTCTTCTGTGGGGCTTGCTGTGCCCTAATTACCAAGAAACAGCAGCACTTCTGGCCCTTGGCACAGCCTGCCTGTTCATTCTTGAGCCCACTCTGGCTGGCGTGCTGGACAAAGGGCCTCAGCCTGTGCTTTGGCTCCTGTTTGTGGCCTCATCTACGGAAAGTCATTTCAAACTGTTTGTTTGTGTTTGATGCCTTCTATGCTGAGATTCATGGGGCAACATGGGCTTAATAGTCCATTACAAATCACAGTGGGGAAATCAGAGTGTATTATGCTAAGGCAATTGGCACAACATCCGCAAAGGTAGGGGGCAGTTGCTGAAGGGAGAGGTTTATCTCAACACAAAACAACTCCACATCTAGGAAGCAGGGTTCTGCACCTGGGCTATTTCAACTCTCAGTGCAAAAATCATGGGCAGCTTATTCCCTGGCTGGTGGCCTCTCCTTTCATTATTTCAAGCTCTTCAGGAGCATCTTAAAGGTTGCATAAAGGATTTGCGGAGGGAGGTCAAGTGACTACTCACTGAGAATGGACATAGGAGCTGAGAGGGCTGGAGATATGGCTTGCACTTTCAAAACTGGGGTTGGATGCACCATGCTCAGGCAAGAATTACCTGGTGTATGTAGTGTGACTAGTGGGGAGGGCTCCAAGTTGGACAAATGGAGCCAGCACCTGCATTGTCCTTATCACCATGATTATAGACCATGTCACCTGGTGGGGCCTGGCTAGGTTGGAGGCTCAGAAGAGGGAGGCATCATTGAGACAAAGCATTTCCCACTGAAGGTGGTGGGAGGTGGCACAGAGCCCTGCAGGGCAACTGGTAGTAGTAAGAGCATCTTTAGCAGGCACAGCCATTACACTGTTAATCTTTTTTTTTTTTT
>NDGN011209148.1:0-10133 GCA_002564285.1 Tympanoctomys barrerae
CTAGCGATTTGATTTGAAACTAATTGCTATTTGTTTATCAATAAAATTCTGAAAAAAAAAATTAAAACAGTGTCTTCTTTAGAAGCACTTAGTAATTCTTTCCTTATAGTTATTATTTTTTTAGTTCAGAGATTATTTCTGATGTGATTTCCTCTATACCTTTCTGCAGTTGTTTATTTACTTCAGATGCTATTATTTCAAAGATTTCAGGTGTGTGATTTCCAATTTATTCTGTGTTATTGTCTCCTGCATTTGTTCTGTGTGGGCTTGGGGCCTGAGAATTCATTTTGCTTCTTCTCTTTTTCATTTTGCATAGCACTGTCTTCTAATCTTTGGTGTAGAGCTTTGGTGCAGTTATTATGTTAGCGTGAGATCTGGATCTACCAAGTTCAAATTCATCCAGGTGGGTGTGGCTTATGTCTAGCTGCTGTGCTCTGCTTCTTCCTGATGTAGCTCTTGGAAGTGAACCGATTGTGTCACTCTGGCAAGATGATGTTCTTTCCTATATGAGCTTGGTGGGTCTTGCCTCTAACCTCTGTGCAGGGAGTTCTGCTGGGTTCCACACTGGTCCTGTCTGCTGGAGGTTGTTACACACACACACACACACACACACACACACACGTGTTGCAAGGGTACTAGCTAGAATAAGGATCTAGCAAACGGACAGGCGGTCCCACTCACATGCTGGGCCTGGTTTCTTGGCTTGACTGAGGAACCGGAGGGCCTCAGTTTGCCCCACTTGATAATCTGTTGTGATTTTGCCCTTTGAATTTCTAATTTCATAAATATGAGATTTTGATTTCTTTGTTTTGATAAGGTTGGCTAGGTATTTGTCTATTTTATTTAACCTTTCAATGTACCAACTCTTCAATTAAATTTTTTTTAACATCAATTACATTAGTTTCTGTTCTCATATTTATCATTTTCTCCCATATACTAGCTGGGATTTTGGACTTTTCTTGTTTTTTCTAGATCCTTGAGGTGCATCATTGGATTATTTACTTGAGCTCTTTTTTTCTTGTGTAGAAATTCATTGCTATAAACTTTCCCTCTTAGGACTGTTTTTATTGTATCTTACAAGTTGCAGTATATTGTACTGACATTATCATTTGATTGTAGGAACTGTCTAACTCCTTCTTTAATTTCATTTATGACTCTTTACTTATTCAAGGGACTATTGCATAATTTCCATGAGTCTGTGTGGTGGTTTTGGCCATTGATTTCTACTTGCATTGCACAGTGATCTGATAACGTGCATGTGTCACTATTAATTCCTTTGCATTTACTTAACCATGATCTCTGGACTAGTTTGTGATCTATTTTCAAGAAAGTTCCTTTTACTCCTGAGAAGAATGTGAATTCTGTTCTTGTTTGCTCGCACATTGTAGATACCCATTAAGTTCATGTTTTCAAAGGTTTGGTTCAACTCTGATATTTCCTTTAGATTTGTCTGTTGTTTGTGACAATAGAGTATTGATGTCCTTCATTATGTTTGTATTGGTGCTTATCTGAATTTTCCTATCAATTAGTATTTGTTTTATGAAGTTGGCTATGCTTTTTTTTGTTTGTTTGTTTGTTTTTTGGTGGAAACAGGGATTGAACTCAGACTCTTGCACTTGCCAGGGAAACACTTACTCTACTGAGTCTCTACTGAGACCCCTGTTATGGTGGTTTTCACTGCATGTATATTTATAGTTGTTATGACTTCCTATTGAATTGTTGCCTTAACCAGTATGTAGTGACTTTCTTTGCCTCTTCCAATCACTCTTGGCTCAAATTTCACTTTAACCAAGACATGTTTTGACTGTGAAATAATTCCTCTCTACACTAAATAGCCTGGGGACAAACCATTTATTTCACTTGCTATGTATTTTTCAAAGTTGTGCATTTTGTTCTACACCTTCCATTTCTGCGTAATTCAAACCAGGATTCCTAATTCATCTCTATGTCCAGCTCTCCAAATATGCACATCTACCCTGCTGTTGGTTATCTGGTCACTTCATTCCTCATCTCCACCTGGCTCCTTACTGAGACATTCAATCCTCCCAATCCCTGATTTGTACTGTTCTGTAACTTCATGTTTCATACTTTCCTATCTCCTTGTGCATTGTAGCCTTCCTTTTGTATGTTATGCTGGTCCCCCTTTTATTTTCTACCTCATCCTACACATCCTGCAGGATTGATCTCAGGTACTAATTTAACTTTCAAATTGCACTCGGAACACTGCACTTAGGTCTATTCACTGTACCATGTAAATCTTATTAAATCACTTAGCATAAAGACTGAGCTGTTTTAGTATATTATTACTTATGACCTAATTACTCCAAGATAACAATTTTTTGTCTTAGTCATTTTAAAATAAACTTTACTTCATAATAATGTTGGATTTATAAGAAATTTTCAAAGATATTACAGAGATTTTTGTAAAATCTCCACATGCTTTAATTTCTTTGGTGTGATCATCTTACGTTAATGTCATGTACTTCTCAAGACTAAGAAAACTATTTCCATATTAATAGTAACTAAACTCTGAATCGTGTCCTGCAAAAATCCAAGATATCATAATCCATTTAATTGTTAGGCCTGTAGTTTGATTTGATCTGTGACAATTCATCTTTTTATTTTTTCTTGTGTCACTCAATAGTTTCAACTCAGCAACTGAGAAAATGAAAATAAAGTAGAAAGTAGAAAATGAATGCTTTCAGTTTTGTTAGTTCTGCTCAGTTTGTTCAGCTTTATTTTCTAACTGCTACTAAAAATTTCCTTGTTTGCCTGCGCAAAATGTATCTGGCTATTAATCCCATCTATCTTTACTAAGGGCTTATATTGGATCCTGCTGGATCATGTGGCTTTTCCAGCTCTTCTGGTTCCATAGTTATTTCCTGTATGACTCAGGGACCAGACATATGGTTAAAGGTTAGAAGTGTGATAAGCTAAAATGTGGTGATGTACTCTTCAATATAACATCAAGTAGTAAGGTGATATTCCAAAATTCTACAGAGCTCTCACCATTCAAATGAAATAGATTGAATATTTGCAAGATAAGAGGACATAGGCCTTTCTTTGTATTTTGTACCACCAGCTTCTTGCTGGTTATATCATAGCATAATATTGCAACACAGCATACCAGTGCACAAGACAAATCTCTTTTATGAGAAAATCTTGATGAAGGAACTGTGACTCTGCCTGGATCAAGCACCTTGAGAATGTGCTTCAGCAGTACGCATATGGCCCTGAGATCAATAACTCACTACTGGATCTGAAGGAATAGCATACGAGGGTAAGAGGAAGAATTTGGGAAATATCTGTGTGAGGCTTGTTGACAGTGTTCAATCATCTAAAGGCTAACCTGTGCTCTGTGAATGACAAGTTTGTCCAGACAAGTTTTATACAAGGATTTTGTAGTTTGGATGCTTAACTTTTATTCCTCTGAAATTGTCAGTGATATATGGCCTGCCCTAAAAGCAATGAGTGAAAAAAAATTAGTTGGCCTAAATAGATACTGAAAGTAATTTTTAAAATTTACTAACAATATCCCAAAAGGACTTTTACATTATCCTCTTTATAACCCATTGACTAAAATACAATTTAGATAAATCACATCTTTGAAAATACCTGCAGCTGAGAAATACAATAACAAAGATTACAGGGTTTTTCATGAATGTCATCCCCAAAGAATTACAGCCAAATTATTTAGAACCAATGGGGAAAATAAAACTCAGGGTAGCATTTATATATAATTTTATTTGTCCTGAGGCCAGACTGACTACAGAGAAATGAAAGCTGATTCAGGACACAAAGATTTTGCTTATGATGGATGGTGGGATTTTTTTACTATAGCTGCCACTACAGTGATTGGTACACACATAACAGCTAAACACTTGAAAGTTATAATTATATAGAAGACAAATTAAAAGCCCAATCAACAAATCTTGGACATCAATACAAGACCAATAGTTCACTACCGGCTCTGGAAAACAGACGTTTCTTTTGTGTCTTTTACTTTGAATAGCAGCAGTGCACACAGCATTCCCTGTGTCTTCATGGCTAGTGCAGAGCCTTGAACAGATGACAAAGGGGATTAGAGAGAAGAGATGATGGTGAATCTAGCAAATAAGGTGAAGTTGTGCAACACTCCTGTACCTTTCTAGACTCAGACAATTATCTAACTCCTGAGATGGAATTGACCAAATCTGAGGGGAGATGGATGTCCATATTTTCTAAAACCACAGCGACTAAGTTGTGTTATGAACAAGTAGAGCAAGTACACATGCAGAGGTATGATAACTGTGATCATTATGTATATCTAAAATATACCAATAAACATACTTTATTTTTATTTTTATTATTATTATTCTTTTTTTTTGGTGGAACTGGGAATTGAACTAGGGCCCTTACACTTGCCAGGGAAGTGCTTATTCCACTGAGCCATCTCCCAGGCAACATACTTTAAAGAAATAAAACCATAGTGAACTTTTAGTGGCCAAATAAGATTCTAGCTTTTGTTTTAGGGAGAGTGGAACTGTCTTTCAAGTTATCAGTAGTAACAAAGTAAGACAGTTCAATCTTCTCTATTTTGACAAAGTTTGTTCCAATTCAGTGTCGTATTAGTTCTGCCAGAACCACTGTAAATGTCTCTTTTATGAAGTCCTTAGCCTTTGGGACTAACTCTACCTTTAAGAATGTTGCCTTGTTAATCCTATGAATTTAGGACATGGTGGAAAGGGTGGACAGGGTCTTACTACATAGATGGGATTCATAGTGATTCTCCTGTTTCAGCCTCTCAAGTCCTGGGATTACAGGCATGCTCCACCATGCCCAGTCTTAATTGCCATCTCACTGTGCCCCACAGGTGGGGCTGGCACAGCATGCCCAGGGATCAAATCCCTGGTCCCTGTGTCTGCCTAAGCAGACAATTTAATCCGCTGAGCCATCTGGTTGGCCCAGTACTAACCCTCTTTAAACAAAACTGATGTCATTTGTGAACTAAATGAGGAAAATTTTAACATTTTTATTGAGGTTTGAAATTGAACACACTACAGTTTAATGCAGCTTGATGAATTTTATTTTGTGTATACATCTGCAAATCCTACACTACAATATATAATCAACATTACCACTCCCACCAACAGCTTACTTACCATACTTTTTCCACACTTTCATATCCTCAGGCTGTCACTGACACATTTCCTATTTCTGTAAACTTATTTGCACAGTTTTAAATAAATCAAATCATGGATATGTGCTCTTTTCTTTCTTGATTTTCACCCACTATCATCATTCCGATATTTATCCACTAATTTATTTCCTTTTTAGACACCTCAGTTTATTTTACCATTTATCTGTTGATCCACAATATTATGGCTGTGTCTAGATGACCCCCTGAGCCTCATACAGTCAGAGATGGCTGAGTGTGTGATGTTAGGAATAAGGGTGTATGATTAGTTAATGAATCCATTGAGTGGTGCGGCACCTGTCCTAATCCCGATAGTCTAGACAGAATACAGAAAGGGCAGAAGGAAGCTTCCAAGGTTGATTGAACTTGCTTGCTTGCTACTTAGTCGTCTTCTGTTGCTGTGAACTGTCTTCTCCGTGTTGCCACTACACGTGCCGCCTGCCTTGGAACCAGTCAATTATGGACTGAAACATTCGTGAACTGTAATACACATAAACCTTTCAACCTTTAACTTTGGGTGTTGAATATTTTGTTTCAGCAGTGATAAAAGTAACCAAGATAGAGAAAGTGTAAATATTATGGACATTTAGTATAGTTTGAGCTGGGTCTGCATTAATAAAGCTGCTGTGAATACGGCACAAGCTTATCTAGGACCATACTTTTTTATTTATCTTGAGCAAATACAAAACTGGAAATATGTCATGAGGTGTATGTATATTTAACTATTTTTAGAAACTGCCCAACTGGTTTCAAAGGAGTCCATGCCCTTTCATATGCCCACCAGCAAGATATGAGTTCTGGTTACTCTTCAGCCTATTCCTTTGCCTAGTGAGAATTTGTAAATTCAAGATATTAGAGTTTGCAGCAGCTTTGTATTGTCTTAATAGTTAATGACATTGATTATATTTCTGTAAACTTATTTGCCATATATTGTTGGGTGGACTGTCTGAATATTTTTCAATTTTTCTTATGTTTTCATAGTTCTTAATATAATCAAGATGCAATTGTTTATTAGCTGTGTGATTTAATATTTTCTTCCAATTGTTAGCTTGTCTTTTTATACTTTTAATGAAGTCTTTAAAGGAGAAAAGTATATGATTTGGTAATAAATTTCTAAAATTTTATGGAGCATGCCTTTTGTTTTTGGATCTGAGAATATTTTTTAAAGTATAGGTCAAACAGATTTTCTTATATGTTTTCTGGAAAAATGTTGGTTTTCAATTTTTTAATTTATTGTAACAAAAAATGTCACACAGTGTGAGAAACACCCTTTAAACAAAAGTTTAAGTGCGCAACACAGTGTTTTTACTGTCTGGACCCAGTTTTATGCAACAGAACTCTAAAATTTGTTTCCTTTGTTTTTCTTTCAGAGTAATTAAGGTTTTAACTCACATTTCTGTGTGTTTAGGGTACTAGCGATCTAATCCAATGGTGCTCTAAGCACTGAGCTAAAACCCTCAGCCATTTATAATTTTTTACTTTGAGACAGAGCTTCAGTACGTTCCTAAGTTGCCATGGTAGGTCTCAATCTTGTGGTCCTCCTGCCTCACCCACTTTCTGTTCTGGGGTTGCAGGAATGCACCACTACTCACAGATTTATTGACATTTCTAAGATTGCTAGTGTGCTGTACTAATTTTTTAGCTTTTGAATTTTATGAAGATAAGTTAAGTGTTTTTTTTTTGTCTTGTTTCCAATAAGAATGCAGCTTTATTTCTTTTTAATCTTTTGTTTGTTATTTATTTGGTAATGGGTCTTCCTATGCAGCTCAGACTCATAGTGATCCTCCTGTCTCAGCCTCTCTAGTGCCAGATTATAGCCAAAGGCCACCACAGCCAGTTTCAGTGGCCAGCTGGGCATGCCCAGGATTCTGGGGCTGGCAATGCATGTGGTACCAGGGATTGAACCTGGGTCCTTGCACTTGCCAGGTAGGTTCTTAGACCACTGAGCTATCTCTTCAGTCCCAGAGACCAGCTTTCATTTCCCTTATTCTTCCATACTTAATGTCTCTTTCTTCACTCCACTTCCCTGAAGTGCTTGGCTGCTTTCAGAATCATCCTTAGTCTTCAACAATTAATCATTGCGATATATTTGTCTTATTTTTGACATGCATGGAACTGGAGGTCATTATATGGACTAGAAGAATCCAGGCACTGAAGGCAAGTACCGTATAATGTCTTTCATATGTGAAACATAGAAGTTTATCATGTAAAAGTTGAGAAGAGAACAGTGCTTATCAGTCTTGTTACAATAGGGGCA
This sequence comes from Tympanoctomys barrerae, assembly GCA_002564285.1. Lineage (NCBI taxonomy): Eukaryota > Metazoa > Chordata > Mammalia > Rodentia > Octodontidae > Tympanoctomys > Tympanoctomys barrerae. The sequence goes on from NDGN011209148.1 coordinate 7,434, forward strand.
AAGGACAATGAGAGAATGTTGCCAGTCTGTATGGTAGTGGCTACCCACTGGCAATGAAAAGATTAAAACCCTTAACAACTAACAACCCAATACCTACTAAAGCCATGGACAATAAAGAAATTCCACTTACACAGCTTGCCAGGCAGTCATAAAAGAACAACAAATCTTTTGACATAAGTAAGACTTAATCATTTCCTCCAAATTAGTCCTAACACATTTTTCTTACAAGATGTGACTAGACCTCTTTATCTTCTACAGCTAAAGACTTATACAAATCAGAGGTCGAGGTCTTAAAGTAGAAAGTGTAAGCCCTTAATATTAAACTCAGTGCAAATGTTGCAAGGTGCTAAATTGTGCAGGAAAGGGCATTCTATCAGTGGTTGAATTTGTAGCAAGATCCTTTTTTCATGTCCTCAAACTTTCATAGAATCTCTAATCTGTCATCCTGGCTGGGTAATTTCTTTTTCTCTTGGAAATTTGGCCAATGACCTCCTTGACAGTATACCTTTACCTAGTGCACTTTTTTGTCCTTTGGTTTTTTAAATTTTAAACTATTTATTTATTTATTTGGTACATGGTCTCACTACACAGCTGAGACTCTCAGTGATCTTCCTGTCTCTCTCTCCCCAGTGCTGAGATTACAGGCATGTACCACAAGGTCCAGTGTTGGTGGCTGGCTCAGCACATTTGGACCCACCATGCTTTGTGGTACTGGGGATCAAACCTGGACCCTTGAACTTGCCAGGCAGCCATTATACAGCTGAGATATCTCCCAAGCCTTTCATCCTTTCTGCATTTTTTGTCTATTGGTGAAACCCTGTACATCACCATCATTGCTCACTTTCATATTCCATGACAAGTAGTAAGTTATAGTTATACAGGACTTGTAAGTTGTGCTGTCTATCTGCACAAAAGGGTGACAGCAGAGCATGATAATGTATGCTATTATTTCAAAACCCAGGAGGAAGTATATTGAATGATTTATCTACTAAATTTGTGCATAAATAAAATAATTATCTAATGTCCTGCTCTTTTCTATGCCCAAGAATGCCTATAACTTGTATAGCACTTATTACACATCAGATATTCACTTATCATAACAGCCTTGTGAGAGAGAAACTCTTGCTGTACTGATATTATAAATGGGAAAGGTTAAGTAATTTTGCCAAATTTCCTCATCCTTAAGTAGCAGTTTTAATCAAAGCAATTTTAATGAAAGCAATCTGGTTGCAAAGGCTAAGTTACTAATTATTATGTGAAGGGCTTCTTAGATCACTAAGTTAGTGAATCATGGCCTCCAGAATTAATCAAGAGCTATTTCATGTACATATATTTGTATATAAAGTATGTACATGAAGATCTATGTGGGATAGCTACTTAGAATACTTTTAGGCCCTTTTCAATCCATTCAGAGTTGTAGCATAATTAATGAAACATAAAGATTGATTTAAAAATTCTTGGTTAATTTAAATTCTTCCTTCAATTATTTAATGCTTCTTTTTAACTTATAAGGGCAGTGTAGTGTGACATAATAGAATAATAAATATGACTGCTTTCCTCAATACACCTAGCACAGTCAAGCAATGAGGCTGTAGGAGACACTCTTTCCTATTCTTTTAATTCCAAACAACACCCTATCATCATTCTTTCTTTCTTTGTCCTAAGAGAAGTAGAATACAAAACTTCTAAAACCAAGATCTCTAACATGCTGCACAGATCACACTTGTATTGGATCTCCTAGCCAAGCTTTTAGTCACTTTCACCCTACTACCACATCATTAAAAGTTCATACTATATGTCATGCATGTAAATAAGATCAGAGTGAATTCTGGGATAGGTGTGCATGTTGAGAGCTCTTAATATGACTCAGCACACTGTCAATCATTTTTGTCAGTCACACACGACGGGTGCACTTGGGCTGAGGTACACATTCTTTCCATTCCAAAAGTCTGATTTATTGAGTTCAACTGTTGCTCTTTTTGTGTGCCATGGACTGAAGATAGAGCTTTTACTTTTCTGACACTTCATCATCGTTGCTTTTGTTTGTCACATATCTTCTGTTGACATGGACTTGTCCTGACCACAATTTTCTGTGATCTTCAGCGAAGGTAGCTGCTTGCTACTTGCTTCTGCATATACACATGGCAGTTGTTTCCCCATAGTGCACAAGAGCCTGGACGATATCTGCTCATTCCAGGGTAACGGAACTATAAAAACAGTGTGTAACGAACACTGTTTAGTTTGTCAAGACTGTTTCCTCTTCCCCAACAACATCCCAATTTCATTTCCTGGAATTGTCTATGCCTTTCTGCGCAAATTACAAAGAAACAATCAGATTTCTATAGCCGCAGGTCAGGCGGGAGACTCAGACTAGTGCACTTTCCGTCCACTCTCACCAAAATGTCCTTGTTCCTGGATTATTCTTATGGTTTCTGATTCTGAGATTGCAAGCAGCATTGGTGTCTGATCACAAAGAAGTTTTATTTTTCAGCCCTAAGAATTTCTGATTATTTTACTTTTGGCTTAGCTAAATTGATTTCCAAAAAAAAAAAAAAATCACTGATTTTGTGTGAAAATTGCACAAAAATGTGTGAGAAAAACTTAGAGCAGATAATAGTTGCACATTTTAAAATCACCGAAATGCTAGCTTAATGTTAATTTCATTAGTTTTAAACATCAATGCAACAGCTTTTTAAGAAA
>NDGN011209151.1:0-11004 GCA_002564285.1 Tympanoctomys barrerae
TATATGTTTATAACACTGAGAAAATGTCCTTTTATAGGAAATGTGTAATGATATTTTTGAGCATTAATACAAAATATTAATGATGGTTTGGATTCGATTTGAAACTGTCTATTTGCTGTTTATCAATAAAATTCTGAAAAAAAAGCATGATTTTAATGAAAAAAAAAGAATATTCACCTCTGACAGGACAAATAAATAAATAAATAATTTTTAAAAAATGGAAAAAAAAATGATGGTTTGACTGTTGTGTGAAGGCTATTCCTGATTGCTGAGAGGAATGAATTAAGAGGTAACCGGACAGAGGGCTGAGCTGTGAGGGTTCTGATCTCATTGGCCGCCCGTTGATGAGTTCTTACTGGATGAGTTACTGGTGGTGGGGCAGAGTTGGAGGGAGCCCTCGCTGAGGTGTGCCTGTGAAGAGCGTGGTTTCTCAGGCCCCTGCTCTGCATCCTGGCTTCCGTAGGAAAGTGCCACTGGCCACTGTGGGCCATGACCATGGGCTGATGCCTCTGAGAGTGTGAGCTGGGATCTTTCTTCTGCCAAGTTGTCTCTCAGCTACGTAGTTGTACCAGTAAAAAGCTGACTAACATGAAAAGATAATATTTCAACTGAAGTATTTAAAAATACATATTTTCTCAGTTTTGTAAAAGAAAAAAGGAAATTTATTACAGAAGCATTAAAATGTGTGAATGAAAAAAAAAAAACCCTACGTGCTGACCTCAAAGAATAAGTGGAGCAAAAAGAGTATTTTTACGTATTAGAAATTTGGCACAGTGTGGATGAATTTTGTAAATTTCCTCCTGTCTTCAAGCTAATCTGCATTAAACATGGCTTGAACTAGTGCTTTAATTCTGACTTTAGAATTCCTGTCCGATGGTGGCAATTTATTATGAAGAAGCCCAAATTTTGCCTACAGTAGGTAAAAGTAATTTTAAGTAAAATAACTCACTGTGTAATGTGATGGAAACAAAATCAAACAAAATAAAGTAGAAGAAATTACTGGGAATAAGTTTAAAAATAAAATACACTTGAAAAAAATAAATTAGAAAAATAGATAAATTTAACACAGATTTGAAAATCAAAAAAAAGATTATCCATGTTTGAGGTTATGTTGCTTAGGTTTGATTCAAGAAACATAGATGAAAATAAGATGCCAAAAGTTTTTTTTAAAAAGGTAGAATAACTGTAATTTTCTGATGGTAAATTAGGAATTGAAAAGTAAAAGAAAGGAAAATAAGAATGAATTCTATAATAATTCAGAAGAGAGACATGATTACTTATGAAGTAACAAACTAAGTAGGGGGTGCAAATGCTTCAAAGACTCAAAATTTGAGTATTGGTGCATTATATACAGAAATTGACATTATCTGAAGAAAACTCTAGGAATTTGTGTCATTTTGGTCAATTTACTTTTGATAAATTTATTCTTTAATATCATTATCTTTCAGTAAACACTTGTTTATCTTACTATAATGCCAAGTGTAGTAATAATCACTGATAACACACTCAGTGCCTGACCTAGGTATGCTAGACCAGCACAGACACCAAATCCAGGACCCTGGAGGGCCATCACCAGGGAGAGCTCCAGAATCTCTGAGGTCTTGGCTGTCTCTCTGAAAAATGTGAAAAATCCTCTCAGATAACAAAGGTGAACATGATCTATGAATGGCAAGTTGTAGAGAAATGTACGGGGTCCTTCTAAGACAGGTGAGTAATGTGATCACTGTCACCACTGTTATGATCCAGTTGGTTTTCAATCTTACCCTAGAATATGTTCCTTTAAAGACAAAATGCATATTGTAGCAAGCACAGAACTGGCATAGGATACTACAGATAACCTCAACAGGATTTTACAATGTTCTGTAGAACTTTAAAAATCATCACCTCCTGATTATTTAATGGCCCAGTGAGGATTAGATGATTGGAGTCCACAGGGTCTACCAATGGTGTCTTGTGTGTTTCTCTAAAATGCTTCATTAAGGGGCCTCTCTCCCCCTCCTTTGATTCATTCATGGTTGCATCCATTCATTGATTTAACAAGCCTTTGGTGGATACCTTTCTGGAACAGATGCTGGCAGGTACTGTGGATTCAGTGACCAAAGTAGTGTTTTGCCTCCATGAACCTTGCCAGGATTGGAGCTGACACAGGAGGACAGCAGAGCCACAGTGCTGGTGGCAAGGGCTATAATGACAGACCTTGATGGTTGGAGCCAAAGCACCGAATCCAGCTGCAAAGACTGATGGGAAATTTTTGGAGGAGATGACAGCTAGACATCTGAACTAGGATTTTCAGAATAGTGAAAAAGCATGAGCTGAGGAAAGCAGCAGGGAGGACAGGAGCATGCGCCTTTTCTAATTAGCAGCACACAGTGTATCCTACACGAGCATGGTCTCCTTGTCAGTGGGGCTGAGCCGAGTTGCCTTGCAGGCGGAAGCATTATGTTTCATGTTTGGAAGGTTGTGGGTGGCTTATGAGATGTGGAAAAGAGCTCTTCAGTTAATCAGTCCTCTTTTGTGCTGCCCAGTTAATAATTGCATTCCTTCTCAGAGCAGCTCATAAATATATTACCACTTCATGCCCACAGTTTCAAAGTGCATGCATGAAAAATGAGCAGGGCTTCCTTCTTCCCTGTGAATATTTTAAGTTACATCGTTAATATGCTCATTTGTCTTTTACGAGCTCCACAAATGAGCACTGGAATAATTGGATTTGTTTTATTGATTTCAGGGAAACTACAGAAATGCAGAAGTATTGAAATTTAAAAGACACACACACACACACACACACACACACACGGCAGCACATGTGCTCAGCCAAGCAAAATCAACTCTTCCCTCTGATGATGTCATATTTTCATCTGAACTTTCATGTGGATGGATTACCAGCAGCCGTTTGAGGCAGCGAAGTGAAATAAATCAGATGCAGAAGCTTAACTATCTCACGGTTTCACACATTCAAGAAACTCACATTCTAAATAAATTGTAGAGTGAAGGGAGAGAGATAGGAAATAAGAGGATAGATGTTTTACAAAAGGGACAGGGACCAAGAGATGGAGGGAGGAAGAAAGGAGGGGAGGAAGGGGACAAAAGAGGACTTAAGACGCATATGTGTCACCGCTGCCCAAGGAATGAGACTGTGAAGCCATGTGGACACGCACGGGCGGAAAAGGAAACAGAGACATGTGATGTGATCAAACAATACAGCAGATATCAAAATAAAAAAATTATTTCATTGAAGAGACACAGGATCATTAATTCCCCCTCAGAACACTTCAAATGCTTCCAGTTCCTTGGAGCACACTTACCCCATTGTTCCTGGCCATGGCTTTCATTGCTGTAAGGTTTTTCAGTTTAGACTTTCACTGTGCTTTGTGATTTTCCCAGGTACTGTGGTGTCTGCCTGCCTTAGCTATGTTAGAGCCAGGGAATCAAGAGCGGTTGGTGGCACAAATGGGAAGCAGCTATTGCAGTTGTGGGCATCATCTTGGAACTGGAATCCTTGGGACCAAGGCCATCGTGGCTGTGAAGGTGACAGATAAAGGGAGACAACAGAGGCAGGCATTTGTGTCCAAAGCTTAATGCATGCACTATTATCCCATTTCACAGAGATAAGACCCAAGGATCAAAGACATGGAAGGAGCAGTCTTGAGCCCTGGGCTTTGCCAATCCCGTAGCTGGAACCTGGGCTCAGATCTCCAAGCGTTGTTTCCACTTTACTATGCTAAGAAGATGACAGAGTAGCTGGAGATATATTTTGAAGGACAGATATTTACACCCAAGAACCACTATCAAAGGAAGAAAAGGGGAGAGAAGGAGGTGAAAGAGGAATTAAGACACATTGTGTGCTACCACCTCCTCAAGGGAATGTGATGATGTTGTGATGCTGCAGAATAGGAGGCTTAATTTTTAGTCAGATAGGGGACATGGGGAGGTAAAAGCCACTGCTTATCTTTCTTTTTTTTTTTTTTGTGCTACTGGGGATTGAACTTGAGACCTTGCACTTGCCAGACAGGTTAAGCCCAGCCCTGACAACTGAGTTGCTTAGCAAAACCTTGTCCCAAAAACAAAAAATATCAAAAGAGTCAGGGGTGAAGCTCAGCTTGTAGACTGTGGGTTCAATCCCCAATAGCATCCCCTCCACCTAAAAAAAAGAAAGGAAGGAAATAGAAGGAAAAGTCCTGGTAGAGCCTGAATTTTGATTTGCATTTGAACAACGGGATGAAAATTCTCATCTGGTCATGGAACAGCTTTCCTTGTGCTAGACAGTCATGAGCAGGTGGGAGTTCACCTGGTCCCTTGGTCCCTCTCTCCTGCAGTGACTGGTGTGTGGAAACACACATGGAAGTGTGTGCTTCTGTTCTGAGATGCTCACATGCAAAAGAGAGTGTATCCTCTTCTAAATGACATGCCGCCTCAACAGTGCCTGAGAAGACAGCTGAGAAACTCCTTACTCGCCCGAATTCCTTGGTCTCAGTAGGTCCTACAAGGCTGCCTGTGTCCTGCTTTCATATAGTCAATGATCACTGCTCAAAACATTTGTCTCAAGGATACTCACACTTTACTACCCACTTCTGGAGGCCACAGTGCAATGGCAGCTAGGGCCTATGTGGTGAAACATATCTCCAGCCTTCTTGATTTTTGAGACAAGGCATCACCACGTATCCTTACAGTAGATTACCAGCATTCACCACCATGCCTGGCTAAGAGTCATCTCTTTATTGGATGCTATCTCTTCAGCTTCTTTGTGATACACAGATGGTGTCTAACAACCATCTTATTAAGACAATATAGTGCTCACACTTGGGAATGTAGGATTGGGTTCCATGATTGGCCCTGCCACTTTCTCGCTGCTTGATTTTCCCCCTGGAGACAGGTCCATGGCCAAGGATGAGCCTCTGTCTCTCTTTTCTTGAGCTTCTGCCTGGCCTCTTTATCTCTGTTTGCCCTCTGATGGAGGCAGGCCTATTGCTCAGCAATCCACTCAGCCACAGATCTGGTCGTTCTGCTGCCCCTAGTTAACTTTTCAAAATAATTCCACACTATTTAAACAGAAGAACTGAAATCAAGCAGAAGGCTGCTGCAGTTGGGTCTCGGGCTCCTTCTCCAAGGAAACCCTCCCACCTGCTGCTACAGCAGTGTGCTTTTCAGCTGCAACTGCCAGATGTACTATGTGCCCTTAGGACTCAGCTTTGCTATTCTCTGTGTGTGCATGTGCGTGTGTGTTTCTTTATGTGAGTGTGAGAGCTTTCTTCACAGTGCAACACTTGATTTCTTGCTCCTTATTATTCTTTGCTGGTTCTTCTTTGGCCTTACATTGTACATTCCATTGGCCTCTGCTCTGGCCAGTCTTGTCCCGTACTTCATTGCGATGACTTCTCCATCTTTCATGTATTATTTCAATATTGAGATTTGAACCCAGGGCCTTTGCTCTGATCCATCTCCAGTCCTTTTTATTTTTTAAATAGGAACTCAAACTTTCCCAATGTTCTTATTCATGAAGTAAGTATAATCAAATTAATTTTAATAAATATGAATAAATAAAATAATCATGAGTAAGCTTTGCATTATTCACTTTCCTAGTTGCTAAGGCAATACAGAATAACCAAAATTTGAAGAAGAAGAGTTTTATTTTGTCTCATGTTTTGGCTCATGTGTCAGCCCATTGTCTGTGAGATCTAGGGCAGAGGTGAATGGCATAGGAAAGCTGTGTAAGGCGAGACATCCAGGAAATGGTGGGCATCACTGGAGGAGCTGGGAGGGAGATGTAACCTTCAGGGTCACTGGGAGGGGAGCTACAACCATCCAGGTCATAGCCACAGTGACCCCTCCTGACAGGAAGTCAGCTATGAGCTCTTGTAAGCCAAACACCTTCTAAAGATTCCACCCATGATCACATGGAGCTTTAACAGGACATCCAGATATAAACCATAATGGCTTTAAGTCCCTTTGGTAGTTTAGATAATGGATATGTCAATAAATTTATTTCAGCAGTTATTCATACTATGAATGAAACTGACAGGGTGACTCATAGTGATGAGGATAAAGTCCATTTCTCACCTTCAATAGCAGTAAATATGGTCACCATATGAACTAAAATGTGGAACAAATAGCAATGCCTTTATTCTTTCTGTGTCTCTGTCTCTCTCTTTGTCTCTGTCTCTCTGTCTCTGTGTCTCTGTCTCTCTGTGTATCTGTTTCTCTCTCTTTGTCTCTGTCTCTCTGTCTGTCTCTCTCTGTCTCTCTCTGTCTCTCTCTCTCATTCTCTCTGTTACTGTGAATAGAGCCCAGAGGTCCACATTTGCTAGGCAAGTCCTCTATTATCTTCACATATGCCCACATTTCTATTCTTTCCATCTACCATGTGATACAAACATGATTATTATCCTCACTTTACAGATGAGGCACTCAGTCTCATGACTGACATGAGTATAATTAGGCATAACATAACACAACACAGAGTAAATAAGTACTAAAGAGAGATATGTACTCAAATAAGGTAACAATTTGGTGACTATCTTTAGCTTTTCCCCCCTTTTTTGATAGTCCTGGGGTTGAACTCAAGAATGTTATACCACTGAACATAGCTCCAGTCCTATTAATTTTATGTTGAGAAATGTTCTTACTGAGTTGCTAGATTGCCCATGCTGGGCTCAAACTTGTGGTTCTCCTGCCTCAGTCTTCTAGATGGCTGGCCTACTATAGGTGTAGCCTACTACCCATCCATCCATCCATCCATCCATCCATCCATCCATCCATCCACTCATCCATCCACACAGCCACCCATTCACCCACAGTGCCCCACCATATCTAGCATGCAATGAGTCATTCTTAAATGAGAGACTGCTCTCAGAGCTTTCTGGTGGATCATGAGCTCCTTTGCTGGCCTGGCTGTACCACGTTCCTTCCAGACACAAGAGCCAAGCCCATGAGGCTAGCACAAGACTCTCACAGAGACAGTATTTGTCAAATGAACAATACTACTTAACAACTTTATAAATTCTAAATTTTACAAGAAGAATGATCGTAATGTCCATCTCCTAGATTTGCTTTGGGGATAACATAGAAAACATGTGAAAGACTTTTTCAACCCTAGAGATTACCACCTATCCTAGTAATTATTGTGATGTTAACGTAATTCTGGGAACCAAGCTTTACTTTGCTGTTACCTAAAGGGTACTTAAGACTGTAGGTGCCACTCAAGGCCAGGAATTGCACTAGGTCTACAGATTCTTGTACTACATAGTTGAGTGTAATTACTGGAATTTCTACCTGCTGATTAGGCTCACAGTGCTTTTTAATTATCTTAGCTTCAGGGAAAAAAAGCTACAGTAAGAAACGAAAACCCAACAGCTTGTTATAGCATTATTTGTTCACAACTACTAGCAAATGTATTTTGCCGAATGCTTCAAATCCAGTTTTTAAAGACTAAGCTACAGTTAGTAATCATTTCATAAATATTAATGGGGAATACGCAAGTGGAAAGTTAAATTAAAATGCTACCAAATGGCTAGCAGGCAGCAGAAAATGAGCAGAAGCCACTAATCAGTGGAATTCATGGTTGTGTAACTTTTATCCTCCCATTAGAGTGCAAAACAGAAGTTGATTTCTCTCCCACTTAAAATCAGTTCATGTTGAAGAGAAAATGCAAATTAGCTCAATAGCTGAAAGATCCCAGGAGCAGCAATTCTTTGTGTCAAGTCAGCTCTCCTTGATCTTAGTTGAATGCCAATGTTTGGACCTAGAGAAAGAGTGAGAGAGAGAGACTAACGGCTGTGGCTTTCTTGGGCTGCTTGGCAGGACTTTAGGAGGTTTTGGAGGGAGGGGAGAACAAGCAGCATTTCACATTCATTCACCAGTTTGTCATTTTTGTCTTCTGGTTATAGTGTTTATGTACTAAAAGGAGTGTTAAAAAAATGACTGCTTTTAGAGACTTCAAATAGAGAGAGAAAAGATTAGGGAGTTCTGGTCAGTTGGGTACAGTGCTGCTGAAACATCTCACTTTAGAATATTTTTTGCATCAGTAGTAGATCCTTTTCTCCATACTATATCCACTCATCTGTATATCCACACATCCATCTACCCACCTATGTATCGATTGATTCATCCACCTATCCATCCATCCACACAGCCTCCCACTCTCCCACCCACTCACTCATCTACCCACCTGCCACTGATCTACCCATCCATCCCAAAAATGTCCACTTGGTACCTAATATGGACCAAACCATGTGCTGAGCATTGGGGAAAACAACTGAGTGAGTTCTTTCTCCCATAGATTTTGCAGTTTTATGTAGTAACTCCCTCATAGATTTTTTTTATGACATTGAAGAAATTAGTAGAATGAAAGGCACATAGTATATCTGGACACAGAGTACTGACATGTAGTAAGCGTGATGTGGTGATGGGCAGGGGTACTGGTGTGGAACAATGGTGAATGAACTGGGAGGGGTCAGTCCATGGCAACCTTCATATGCCATGGAAGGGCTTTTATGGGAAAAGAGGAGTGATTAAAGAGTGAAGAAATAATGAGGTGACCAACACACATTCCATGACAACCACTGTCCCTTCCAGTGGGGAATGAGGTTGGCAGAGTTGAGGCTCAACATTAGTCAGGGTGCTATTAAATTAGACAAAGAGACATGACAATGGGCTAACCTTTGAGAGACCTTTGAGGTCTGAAGCTAGGTGGGTATTTGAGTTTTTCAGAAGGGGAAATCATTAGAAATAAATTCAGGGAAAGGAAAAGTGGAGTCTTAGTTGGTGCATAGGTTCTAGGGTAGGTGACCACTAGATACCTGAAGTTTAAATGAGAAAAATAAAAATAAAAACAAAACACATTTTTGTAGAAAGGCTTTGAATTCATAAGCCCTAATAGTTGCATAATTAAATAGAGGATCCACTTAGCAGAACTCAAAGTCTGTCAGACCAACACCAATATTCTTTTCTTTTCTTTTTTTTGGTGGTACCGGGGGTTGAACTCAGGACCTTGCACTTTCCAGGAAAGCGCTTATTCTACTGAGCTATCTCCTTGGCCCAACACTCTAATTCTTGAATAAAATACTTCTCCTTTCTAGACTTCCATTTCCACACTCATAATATGGCAAGTGTCACCCTAATCTGAAGGTAGAAAAGAAATAAAATTAGTGTGCACAGGTGCTCAGGGCTTGGCATGGAAGTTTGAGCTCAAGAATAATAAAAACTTGACATTGAGGAGTTTGCTCAGTTTGGGGAATTTTTGCAAAAGGAAATGAGTTCTATATAGCCTTCTCCATTCATACATTTAGATATTCATTTGTCCTAATTTTTTGAGGGCTTTCTATATGTATGAAGTATGTTAGGTACATGGCAGAGAATCCACATTGTCCAGAGAAAAATCCTTTTGTGTGCTTGTTGTATCTCTGTTAAGGTCATTGCAGATTTACTGCTGTCATGCCTGTAATCCTGCTCTGTAGTGGAGGGTACAATATAGATGTCATGTCCTGTGGCCACCATGACAGCAGAGAATGGCACATTAGATGGTGGCCAGTGAGCCAATAGTAATTCATGTCAAGTGGAGGTCACTGGAGCATGGCATGAATTGCTATTATAATAATTATATAAAAATCTATTGAATATTTTCAATGAATTGGCTTCACATCTATTATTTCAGTTTATTCTATGAGATAGGTCTCTGTCCCCATTTTTATTCAGGTATGATAGGCCAACATTTTATGTTTAGAATGTGCAATGTAATGCTTTTATATATATATATATATATATATATATATATCTCAATATATATGTATATAACTATGAAACTATGAATCAAGCCAATTAACATAATTATTGCTTTACATATTTATTTTTTGTTGTAGTGAATATACTTTAAGTTATGTTCTTTTAAGAGGTTGGTTTATTTTCTCTTGTTTATACATGAAGTAATTGAAGGTAAATTGTATTGGTTAGGTTCTCTAGAGTAGCCGAATGAATAGGAAACATCTGTATAATTATGGAAGGGAATGTTTTAGATAGGCTTACAGGATCAGAGGCAGGAGTATCCACTATGGCCACCCAGAGAGCCAGAGAAGCCAGTAGCTGCTCTGCCTGAGATGGTGGAAGACTTGGCATAGGAGAGATCAAGGATGCAGGGCCAGTTTGGGAACAAACGTCTGGAAGCTCCCTGAGAGTTACTGATGTGAGTCCCTGTTGAAAAGTTAAAGGAGCTGGAGTCTGATGTCCACTTCGATGGCAGCAGTCAAAGATGGCAGCACTCAAGCAAAACAGCTTTCTAAATGCAGGCTGATTTTCTCCTCCTTTCGTTTCTTCTGAGCCACAAGCCTACTGCTGGTATCATCCATCTCCGGGATGGTCTTCTCAGTTTTCAGGCCTGTATGTGGTCATCTCTGGAAACACCCATAGAGATACTCAGAAGTGAGCTTCACTAATTTGCTAGGTGTTGCTTAATTTAATCAAGATGACAATCATGATTAACAATCACAAACATCTTGATTAAATCCACAGAGCTCAGAAGCAGTAGGGCCAGGTCTGGAGCTGCAGTCCATGTGAAAGTAACTCTTGTCTTCACAGTGGGTCATGTAACTCTCAACTACCAGGGTGGCCAGTTGCATGGGTGAGGGGACACCTTCCCGCCCTCCTTGGTCTGAGTCTGCTCCTTCCCTGTGCACACATTCCCTACACTCACTTTCTCAGCATGAACCATGCTGTTCTGCCACTTGGCTGACTCACTTTTCTGTCTCCATCTCCGGGAGGTGAGTTTCTTGGAGGGAGGAACCATGTTGCGTGGTCTTGTGAGGGGCACACTGTGAGTGGTGAGGATGTGTGTGAGGTACATGCACCTGTGAACTACAGGCCATGAGCTCCCCCAGCATGCAGGATTTTCTGCTTTTGATACTAAGAGCTTATATACATAATTATACTAATTGATATAAAATTACATAACCCAGTTTCAAAATCCTTCTCAAAATCTGCATAGTTGGAAAAGCCTTTTTTTTTTTTTTTTTTTTT
>NDGN011209154.1:0-14510 GCA_002564285.1 Tympanoctomys barrerae
TGTTTTGCTAAGCTTGTTCCAAGTAGGTGCTTTAGACCACTGAGCCATCTCACCAGCCCAGGACCTTTCATTTAGAAGGGTCCTGCCCCCTATTTCCCTCTGGCAAGAGCCTCAGGGGTTGCTCCTTTCTCTCAGGGGGAATCCTGAGAGGTTTGTTACACTTGATCAATTCCTTAGTCAAAGGTTACCTCTGCATTTGTTTTGATTTAAACCTGTCTGAAGCTTTGAAATTAGTGAAAGGTAGGTTGGAGAGGACCAAATTTCTTCCCAGGAGAGCCCAGGCTCTGACAGTTTCTGTCTTTTGCTTCTTTGTCTGAGTTGTGTGCTTTGTGTGCCATCCCCTCCCATGTGCACTTGTTCCTTGATGTGCCCATGCCCTCAGGGCACAGTTGAATCCGTCATCTGGGCTGGAGGAGTTCTAATTGTCCTGCTCCTGCCACTTGGAATCAGGTATTTGGAGGCCCAGAAGAACTCGCACCCTGCCCAGCTGCTTCACTTCGCATAGTCACTGCCACTGTGCCTACCTATATTAGTCTTGCACTTTTGCTTCTTGTGCATATCTAGTGAGAGTGATTTGGGAATTTCTGTAGTGGGGGCTGCCAACAGCAAACCAACCATGATGAATTTCATGATCAGGAACTTTGATGAATTTAAAGGTGAGTATGGAGTAAAGATGACAATGGCCTTTGGAGCAGGCTGGCGGCTGAAGGGATGATCAATCCTCACGTAGCCAATAGAGTTTGCAAAGTAGTAACAGGGAAGCTGGACAACCCAGATCAGTTTCCTTATAAAGACTCCTGGCTCTGTGCTGTTCAAATGTTCCCTGAATGACTTGTGTGTGTGTGTGTGTGTGTGTGTGTGTGTGTGTGTAATCACTGATCATGTACTGGTTGTCAGAGAAAAATCGTTAGGGTCCAAGCCCCCTGTTGTGCCATCAGCCCCAGAAGAGGACAACCATTTCAACCCAAGTGCCGTGACATCACCACCACATCTTGCTTCTCCCAGAGTGGCAGCTCCTGAGGAGGGACTTCTCCCACATGAGCAGGATGAGGAAGAACCCGCCACAGGTCTGCAAGTGAGTGACAGGTGCCAGCGTACCAACACTGCCTTCATTCATCTAGTCAACACCAGCAACCCTCCCTTGTACCTCTGGGAGGTTGGGGGAGTGAGGAAGTTTCATCCTCTGTTTCAGTTCTGCCCCTAAAGCAGACAGCAGTGGCAGACCAGGGAGGGAACCTCTGCTCTAAGCCAGTGCACACTCCCTTTCCTACTAGCTATTTATACAACTGGAGAAACCAGAATCCCTCATTCACAGAGCAGCTCAAGCTTTAATTACCTTATTAGAATCAGGGTTTAGGGCACACTGTCCCAGTTGGGATGACTGTCAGCAAATCCCCAGGACTTTACTTTAGAGGAAAGAAACAGAATTCAAAGGACAACAGAGGAACAGGTGAGGTTAGAAAACAGGAATGATGCAGAAAAAGGAGGTTGCCAGTCTCCTGAGTTTTGCTCAGGAAGTAGCCTAATTTGAGTTTCAGTACAGTGGATGTACTAAAAGCTTTAAGGAATTATAACACCATCGTAAGGAAAGGGCTCTTGGCCACTGTGCATCCTCCTACTAACTTATACAGGGTAGCAGAGGTATATTGGACCAAATGAGAGCCCTGAAGTTTTCCTTGTGCATCTCATGGAAGAATGTATACTCCATTTGACCTTGAGGTACTTGAGCATGTGTGTACTCTTAATTTGGTCTGGGCTATTCAATCAGCCCCTGGTATATGTCGTGAGCTGCAGAAGTTAGAGGGATTTGCAGGGGAAAACTTGTCAGAACTAGTGGAGGGAGCTCAGAAGGTGTTTTGTAACAGAGGATGCAGAGTGAAAATATAGACAGGAAAAGAGAAATGTGATGGCAGCTGCATGCAAGAAGGAAGCTCAGCTTAGACTTGGAGATAAAGGAAAAAAGAACAAACCTGAGGGAGGGTTGCTGCACCCCCTCTGAACCCGGGCCAGTGTACTTATTGTGAAGAAAAGGGTAATTTTAAGAGTGTCCAACGTGGATTAGGAAGGAAAGGAGAGAAAAAGGATGTGTTTGTGGTGGATGAGTCGGATGGGGGCATGGGTCCTTGTTCCTCAGCCTCAGGGAACCTGTACTAAGAGCAAAGGTTGAATTTCCTAATTGATACAGGGGCAGATGTATCTGTAGTTACTCAACCAATTGCCCCACTCTTCGACCAGACTATACAGGTTCAGGTTGCAATTGGCCAGACCTCCTCATTCCTTTTGCAAATCATGACAGGTTCAACTGGGAAAACACTTAGCCACTCATTTTTGTTAATGCCAGACTGCCCCTTCCCTCTACTGGGCTGAGATCTCCTTTGAAAACGGCATGCTCAAATTTTTTTCTTTGGAGGGAACCACTGTTGTCACCAGCATTGGTAGCAGCCACAGAACGGAAGCTCATGTCTTAGCCTCTTCAAGGAGAATAACACCGGAGAGGTGCCACTGCAGATGAGCAACCTGAGGTGCCACATGCTCCCTGAATGGACTCGGCTTTTCCCTCAGATCTGGGGGGAGGACAACCCAGCTGGCTTAGCAGCCCATGTTCCTCCTGTGGGAGTGGGCTTAGGTGGACATGCTAACCCAGGTTGCTTCAGACAATACCTTGTGGTCATGGAAGACAGGAAAGGAATAAAACCCCACATCCAGACTCCTCAAGGCAGGGATACGGAAGGAATACCAATCCCTGCGGAATACTTCCCTTCCAATCTCAAAGTTAGGGACAAAGGCATATCGGCCCATAAAGACTTGACGGATAGGGCTGGCAAGATAGCTCAGCAGACTAAGCACCTGCTTAGGCAAGCACAGGGACCAGAGTTTGATCCCTGGCACCACATGTCATGCTAGCCTTAACCCTCAGGCATGCTGAGCTGGCCACCAAGGCCAGGCATGGTAGTGCATGACTAATTCTAGCACTGGGTAGGCTGAAAACAGGAGGATCACTACATGTGTTAGCTGCATAGTGAGACCCTGTACCAAAATATGTTTGTGTGTGTGTGTGTGTGTGTGTGTGTGTATGTGTGTGTGTGTATGATCCTATACCCACTGTGCCTAACCCTTACACCTTGTTAAGACTACCTCCACCTAACCCGGGCTGGTACATTATATTGGATTTGAAAGATGCATTCTTTTGTATCCTCTTGTCAAATGCTTCCCAGGAATTGTTCACCTTCAAATGGGAGGATCCAGAGGGGGCATGTAAGTGCCAGTTGACATGGACATGATGTCTTCAAGGATTTAAGAACTTGCCTGCTGTTTTTGGAGAAGCTTTATCACAGGATCTGTGCCTTTGGTGAAAACAATCGTAATTTCTCGCAGTATGTAGATGGCCTGCTGATGACCCCTGAGACTTGGGAATTATGTAAGGAGGACAGAAGAAAGGCTGTTAGAGCTGTTACAGAACAAAGGGTGCCGGGTCTCTAAGAAAAAGGCTCAGTTATGTGTCCAAACTGAAATTTCTTGGTTTCACCTTAAAGGGATGAACTTGTTCCCTCTCACCCTTCCAGACCCAAAGTATTCAGAGGCTGGAATAGGCAAAACCCCAAAAGGAATTATGAAAATTCTTGAGAAGAGTGAGGTATTGACATCTGCGGCTGCCAAATTTTGCTACTGTTGCTAAACGTTTATATGAAACCCTGAAGTGGGGTGATAACCTTCCCCTAGACTGGAACTCTGAATGGCAAAAAGTGCTTGAGGACTTAGAGTTGCTGAGGGCCCTAGCTGTGGCCTTGCCAGATATGACTAAGCCCTTCCAGCTGTTTGTTCATGAGAAAGAAGGAGTTGAGAGGTGAATTTTGACTCATACCTTGGGACCATGGAGGTACCCCATGTCTAAGAGACTGGACTGAATGGCAGCTGGGTGGCCATCTTGCTTGCAGGCCACTGCAGCCGCTGCTCTCTTTGTAAAGAGGCTAAGTTGACTCAGCATGTTTGTGCCTCATGCAGTGGAGACACTGCTATGCAGGTGGAAAGTGGCTCTCTGGAACCAGATTGGCCCAGTACCAGGAGCCCTTCTTGAAGACTCATGTTGAACTCTTAAGACTATATGATGTCACTGCATCACTGCTGATGTCACTGCTGCCCCTGAAACACGATTGTGTGGAAACTATCAAGGCTGTTTATTCTGCAAGACCTGACCTGCAAGACACACCTTTCCAGGACCCTGATCTCATCTTGTTGTCAGATGGCAGCAGTCTGGTAATAGATGGGATATGGAGGGCAGGAGCAGCTGCTGGGACTGTGCAATGAACTGTCCAGTTGGGAGTATTGCCTTCTGGTGCTTCCACCCAAAAGGCCAAATTCATTGCTCTCACTTGAGCCTTGGAAACAGGGAAAAACAAAAGGATAAATGTTTTCACAGACTCCCAGTAAGCGTTTGCCACTGTACATTTACATGGCACCATCTCATGGGAGAGAGGCCTCCTAACTACAGGAGGGAAGGACATTAAAAATTCACGAGAGATATTAAGCTTGTTAACAGCAGTATGGTGGCCTGCCCAAGTGGCAGTAATACATGCCCTGGACATCAAAAGGTAACTCAGTTGAGGCGTGAGGTAATAGGGCCATCGATTTAGCAGCAAAGCAAGCAGAGATTTACTTCCAAAGGTGCGAGTAATATTGGCACCACTTCTCTTGCTGCCCAAGTACTTGGAGACAGAGTTAACATGGGCCAAGTCAGAAGGAGCATCAGAAAGAAATGGAAACCAATTTTGCTGGAGGAAAAGTGTTCCTACTAGAGCAAATGGGACATTTAGTGATTCAAAAACCATACAACAAAACCCATTTGGGCAAGACAGCTACAGCAGAAATGCTTGGCTGCTACATTTATGTATCCAGACTTCAGACCCTGTGTGCCTCATTGGCTAATATATGTGTGACTTGTGCTAATAACAACTCAGTTTCTTGCCCACAGTGGGAGCCAGACTTCTGTCAGTGGGAAACCCTCCCTTTGGAGGACATTTCACTGAACTCAAGCCTACAACTGGAAACAGGAAGTATTTGTTGGTATTAAAGTATTATTAAGTATTATTATTAAGTATTATTTTCACCTACTCAGGATAGTTGGAGGCCCTGCCAACAAAAACTGTGAGACCTCTAGAGAGGTCTTATCAATAGATAAGAGAGAGGATCTCATAAAGAACACAAGCATTCAGTTTTGTGATACTTTTTGGATATTTACTTCTTAACATGACTTGCTGGACTATTTGTGTGTCTTTCATCAACCTGACTAAATGGGTACTGGAAATACCCAGGACACCATCTTCTGTGGTATAAATTATAAACTGTGTTCTTGTGTTGCATTCAATATTTTTGTATCATTTACTTTTTTTATAAATTAAGATCTATGAAAAGTATTATATGAGCAAACTGGCATCAGATAAAAATTTTCTACCTACAGAGGAGATGGGCTGTGTTCAAGGAGGTATATATATAGACAAATTCTACATGTAGAATCTTTCCCTCAACAAATTATAATTTTCCAAGACACTCTTGGCAGAAAGCTGAGTGTCATTAATGTTATTCAGTAATACAGTATTTAGAATTGTTGGTCCTTCAAACACTTCAAGGGTATCCAGTGTCAGGTTATTAATTTCATACTGTTATTGGGGACACAAGGATTTCTCATTTGAAGAACATGTTTCACTTGTTCATGGGGTATGGACTTCTGTCGTCTTTAGATTGGCATGAGTCCTTTAAATAGGATTGGCAGCCTGCAGTGTGTTGCTATCTTTCTTGCAGTGGTTCCTTAGCCTTGTTTTATATTAAAGGTATTATTGTTTGTGTCTAGACGCTCCCTCCCCTGAAAAAAAACCTCACGCCATCATGGGGGGAAGGCTGTTTGGGGAAGCTGACTCTAGAATTCTGACTGGTCCATGGTCCACTGCTGGGATTAAGAGTGTGAGTGCTACACCCCCCTGTAGGGCCAGTCACCTACATACGATATAATGGACTGAAAGAGGCATGCCCCTCTCTCCCATGTTGCTTTTCTTACCTTCTGCCCACCATGAATTGCTTTCTTCTATGAAGCCACCCTGCCATAGTTACCCAGCCAATATGAACTGAAACTACTACAAACTGAGCTAAATAAAACTTTCCTTCTTTAGCTTTGGGTGTCTGCTATTTTTGTTTCAGCAATGAGAAAAGTAAAAAAGGCATTAAACATATGACCTTCCTTCTCCAAAATCTCTGGTCCTTATTTCTGAGTAAGCTGTATCTACAGCCACAAGACTGGGCAAATGCAGTATTCATGAGTAGGTGACGCTCAGTGCAGTTAGACCCTTGTCATGGCTTTGAGTTTTTGCAAGGGAACAATATAATACAAGGCACATTTTAAAAGATTGTTTTATAACCATCCAAAGAATCATATACAAAGAGTGCAGGAAATGTGTCTACATACTAAAGACTGAAGAATCCAGTTGAGGGCTTGAATCTTAATATCCTACATGAGTCCAGCTGAAAACCTAGAGCTCATAACAGTGCCTCCCTCAAGTCCAATTAGAGGCCCACAGCCCATGGCAATGTCTCGTGCAGGCCTGCGTTAGGGATCTGTGCTGGGAAGGCCAACAGGGGGTGGTAGAAGCTAGAAAGTCTGTGCCAGCATGCGGAGGGGTCTGCAATGGAGCCAGGAAGCCATCCATGCTCAAGGCAAGCACCAGAGAACCCCCTGAAAAGTACCACAGCCATCCTCAGCAACAACAAGGTCCCGAGCTCCTCTGAAGATGAGGAAAGTTGAGTTCCCATCAGGAAAACCAATGCAACAAGCTTCTCCAGGGGACTGAGTTGTGCACCATTTTCCCCTCTGGTGCAGGACATGATACTCAAGATGAGGGCCAGAGCTCCTCCAAAGTGAACCATAGCCATCCCAGGGATGAGGTGCTGAACTCCTCTGATGAGAACCATCAAGTTCACCAGGAAGGCCAGCGTGACAAGGTCCTCCAAGGGAACCAACATCTCCTTATAGTTCTGACAACACTCAGCAGCTTCCCTCACAGCCGCCCAACAGCTTCTCCAGCTCTGCCTCTCATGCTGCTGGCAGTAATCCTCAGGTAGGCCTGCCACATCCAGCACCATGCTAGTTCAGTTCAGCTGGGCATAACAAGTTGACCATCAGGTGGCCGTCCACAGCCCTTTCTATGGAACATGGGGGAAAATAGATTTGAAAGAAATGTAATTGGAATAGGTTTGGAAACATGATGATTCTTCACATGGTATCTGAATTTGTGATGATCTCTGTAAAGCTCTTCGTGAAGATCTTATTTCCAATAACACTATTGTTAGGTCCTCACCATTAGGGCCCTCCCAGCCTAAGAGAAAACACTTCAACAAGCCAGTCTCTTCAAACAGGAAAGCTGCCTCACTGACCTGAGAATCGAAAATAAATCTGTTTACCAGGATGGCTCCCAGGCTTGGTGCTCAGGAAACCCTGAAATTCTACAGAATGCCAATCTGTAAATCAGCAAAATCCTACTGTCACCTGTAATCATCCCATGTGCTTCTTGCCAGAGGTACCAGTCCCCGCAAGGGACCTCTATTTCTATAGAATGCCACCCTATATGTTAGCTACTGTCACCTGCACTTCCCCCAGGTGCTTTGTAATATAGCCACTCTGTAAGTCAGCAGAAGGTTATGGTCATCCTGTACTTTCCTCCCTCCAAAGAAGCACTAGAACACTGTCATGACCCGTGAAAACCTTACAATTTTCCATCTCCCTCAGTGATATACGCCCTTCCATATCCAGGCTAGTGTTCAAAGTTGACTCTGTTCCTTTGAGGTCAACGGCCTTCTCGCCCTTGACCAGACTACACCCAGCCTGAAAGAAAGCAGCACAGTACAGAAGCACAGCTGTGGGGCGTTCACTAGGAGTGAAGGCTGGAATCTGTCCCAAGCCTTCTCAGCACTCAGCGTTCACCAGACTTCCAGAGCTGCACGGTGTGGTAAGCACACACAGTGAATGTTTAAATCTGTTTCTTTGCAAACGAGAAGGCAACCGAGAGATGGAAATAAAGGCGAGGGGAGCAGCGCAAAATAAGAATTATATGCGTGAAGTACTTGCACCAAATCCTGCGAGAAATATAATCATGCACTGCGGTCTTGTACTAATAAGAAATAGAAAGTAAGTAAACAAGCAAGCCTAGGCTCTGCTTTGATCACTGGGGATGAAAGACATTCACCGCTGCTGCTTAGCGCCGGCTCCTACTACAGGACGCTGTGTCCTCCCTCACCCACCTTACTAACGGGATCTGCACCCTGCGCTTTCCCTTAATTCAATCAGAAGAAAGATTTGTACTAACAGTGTTTGGACAAGATATCATGTCTGCGTCTTGTACTATGAATAACCACTACGCAGTCAACAGTATGCAAAGCATTATTGAAACTGTCTTACTAACCTGTTTGAAAATGTTTCATTGCTATTTGTTTCTCAATAAATAATAATAATAATAATAATAATAATAATATTAAAGCAGAGCCGCGGAGCTGCAATGGTCTTGTTTCCTCCAGGACAGGGTTTGGCCTGCATCAGGAACTAAGGAGCGACGACCTCCGTACTTTGCAGAACCCTTGGCCCCTCCACTTACTCCCATTTGCTCTTTCTGGTGGACTCAACTATGCAGTCCACAGGGCCCCCCAAGGCCTCCACCACCTCCAGCCCAGGGTCCCTTGGCTCCAGGTGTCTCAATCTCTAAAAGTGATCCCTTCTACTGGAGATTTGGGCGTGGTGGTACAAGTCCTTATTCCAGCATTCTGGAGGGCTGAGGGAGGAGGGTCATAAATTTCAGCTCAGCCTGGGCAATGCAGTGATGCCCTCTCACAATGACAAAAATAAAAGTAAATAAATGATGAACAAGGGACGGGGATGTAGCTCAGTGTGAACAATCGTCAGGCACAAACACACACGCACACGTACACTGCTTCCCCCAAACCCAGGCATCTATCCGCAGGCTCCCCCAAGAGGGCACACGCTTCGGTTCCCAGCACCAGCGCAGTGGAGTGGATCTCTTTTCGCTTTGGTGCTGGTGACGCCGCAGCGGCGCAGTCACCGCATTACCCAGAAACCCTTGCAGTTACGACGCAGCTCCCCGGGCCACCGAGGGGGCGGACAGCGCGTGCAGGCGTAGGGGGCGGGACTTCCGCCTCTTCGCGGCGCTTTGGCCCGGCTGGTGTCAGTCCCGTAGCCGGCCCTGCCTGTGTCCGGCGTGGACGGGGCGTGACAGATGGGCGCTGAGGGCGGGGCCGCAGGCCTGATCGCGGAGTCGGCTCCCGGCGACGCCGAGTCGGTGGCGGTAGCTTCGCCGAGGGCGCGGCCCCGGTGAGCGCCGCTCTGCGGCCAGGAGGACGATGAGGAGGCGTTGCCCCCTCGCCCAGGAACCCGGGCCCGGCGGCGCGGGCGGAGTGGGGCCGCTCGGCCCCGCGGGGCTGGGACGGTGCCGCGGGGGGTGGTGCCTGCTTTCCGGCTGCGCTGCCGGCAGAGGTGGTGGTCTGGGCGCCGAGGCGCGAGGCTGGACAGTGGGCTTGGGCCCGGTCACCTAGCTCTGGGGTAGCGCCAGAGTGCAGGGAGCTCCCTGGCCACAGGCCTCTCTGGTCTGGCTGTTCTCGAAGGTTCCTATGGCTGCCCAGTTGCTGCTGCAACCTGCGCAGGTAAGTGGAGGAGTCCCAGCCGCTCCCGCTCCAGTCCGCCACCCACATTTTGCTCAGATACCTGGTGACTTTACACTAGGACCTGGGCAGTCACCAAGGTCAGGGCCCTTTGTCCACACTCGGAGAAGTTCCCAGTGAGGGCCACCGAAGAGCTCGCAGGTGCTCAGACACTAGTGTGCAGACCTGCTCAGAGGTGCGAGTGTTTAGGGAACTGTGCTCCGTCCTTGACAGTGAACTCCAGGCAGGAGGAGGCAGGAGGCAGGCTTGGAGGGAGTGCCTGCCAGGTTAGGCGTCTGCTGTGGGGCCGGGGAGTTTCAGAGCAGAGGAGGGAGAGTATCTTTTCCAGGTATTGACAGGTTCTGTCTGGTTGCAGACTGGAAAAGAGGGAATGCGCATAGCCGATGCTGAGGACCCCAGAGCATGTCATTGCCTCAGGTTTGGGAGCCTGGGAGGAAGCTGGCCGCGAGGGTGGGTGTAGGGGGTGTGACTTGTGGGTGTTCCGGGCAACAGGCTCACTCCTGGCTTCACCAGCCCCTATCTTGGCAGGGTAGAGTCGCCTTTGAAGATGTGGCTGTGTACTTCTCTCGGGAGGAGTGGGATCTTCTTGATGAGGCCCAGAGACACCTGTACCTTGATGTGATGCTGGAGAACTTGGCGCTCATGTGCTCTCTGGGTAAGTCCTGTAAGGCCGTTCTTGTGCGCTGAGGTAGAGTCCGCTGGGCTCCCTGCTAGGAGCAGCTTTGCCTGAGGGCTAGATCGTGGGCGCGGCCGCTTTGCTCAGTTCCCTGGGCAGGTGCTGGTGAGCTGGGGCATGCCTGCTGCCCTCTCAATCACAGTGCCTCCTGCTCTCCTGCCACAAGGTGAGGATTCAGGATCAGTGATCGTGGAATGAGCCTAAGAGATCGTGTCCAACTTGTGTTCTCGGTAACTCCGGACGAAAGGAGACGGGAAGGCCGTGCACACCAGCTTTTCTCCCTTCCGGTACCTGATATTTATCCATTCCCAACTATGGTGTAACATCTCGCTGGTGTTGTCAGGCTGATATAGACTTGGGAGAACCCCTGCTAAGGTGCCCTTGGTTCATTTTTCTTTTCTGGGAAGATATATAACAAGGTTTATCACTTTGATAATTGTTAAGTGTAGAGTGTAGTGGAACTTAGCATATTCTCCTTATAGTGCAACGATTACCACCCTTCCATAAGTTTTTTTCTCTTACAAAATTGAAACAAAATGTAAGTGCTTATTATACAGTAATTCCCTTCATCCCCTGGCAACCCCCATGGTGTCCTTCGTGTCTCTCTACATTTGACCTAAGTAGCTTCTGTGAGTGGAAGCAGATGATAGCTGTTGTGTTGTATCTCGCTTGTTTAAACTCTTGGCATAGTATTTTCAAGGCATACCTATGTTGTGGGATGAGGCTCAGTGTCCCTTTCAGGCTTACATTCCTTCACAAGTATATACGGCATCATATTTGTCTCTAATCCACCAGCATATGCTTACGTTGTTTTTACATTTATGCTGTTGTAGGTCATGATGCTGTGAATATGGATGCACAAATATTTTTCCACGTTCCTGTTTTCAGTTGCAATAGATACAAAAGTGGAGTTGTGGGATAATATAGTAATTCTGTTTTTAACTATTTTGGGAGCAGTCATACTATTTCCCCCTTCACTGCACCACATAGTGCTTTTTTACAGTGATGACCAAGGTTCCACGTTTTCCACAGCTTTGTCAACATGTATTTTCTGTCGCTGTGGTTATTGCCACCCAGATGTATGGTGATGCCTCACTGTGGTGGGGATTTGGATTTTCCTATAGATTTGTGATACTGAATGATGCCAGGAGTGGAAATTGATCACATGTGGGAGGGGAAACAAAACCTCAGTGCCTAGAACAGCTTTAAGAAAAACCTCAGCTTTAAGAAAAACATCCTACCTGGACGATTTTGGCTATCGGTTGCTAGGCAACCTTGTATCTCCTGGTACCAACTTTGCAAAGTTAGAAATACATGCCCCTATTGTTGTTCTCTGGCAAACACATCACCATTTCACCCAACTCTTGTCTGTTGTGTATCTTGTCCTCATTTCTGCTGCCTTTTCTCCCTAGGGTCCACCAAGAGACCGAGTCCCTACAGAATGAGACAAATTAATTAGCTTTTTGTATGTCTTTGGAAAATTTCTATTCCAATCACGTGCCTGTTTTTTATTTTGCATCATTACTGTTGAGTTTTAGTAATTCTCTGTGTGGTTTGGATCGGATGTGCTCTTTATCAGAACTATGTGATTTGCAAATGTTTACTCCCATTCTTTGGGTTGCTATTTTGTTGATGGCGTCCTTTTATGTACATAGTTTTTGTTTTGATAAAATCTGCTCATGCAGCACAGGTCTTAAACTTTGGAGCTGCGGGAGTTGATGGTGCAGGATGAAGAAATAAAGATAAGAGTCAGAATACAGAAAGCTAAGGGCAGGTGGAACCTGCTCTCAGATGGGAGAAAAGACTGCCTCAGCACTGCGGTGTGTGTACTCAGCAGGTGGATGTCGTGTGGCACCCCTCTGCCTATCAACTTGCTTACTTGGCTTGTCTCCAGCTCTGTGTGTTCACTGGGTTGGAACAGCCTGCTCCTGTGGATTGCCCTGAGCACTCTGCGTTCTTGGGGCTGGCCTTGCTCTAGCTCTGCACGTCTGATCGATCTCCAGCTTCAGCCACTCCTCACAAAAATCTAGCTTGTTTTTTCTTTTATTGACGTTGCATCATGTTGAAAGAATCCTTGACAAACCCATTTCATGAAGCTTTTCTTCTGTGATCCTCTAAGAGTTTTATAGTTTTAGCTCCAACATTTAGGTCTTTTTTTTTTTTTTTTAATCTATTTTGTTGTGTTTGGTCAAAATTGGGTTTTGTTAAGGTGGAATTGACCTATGTTGTGGCCTAAGCTGATCTGGAGCTAAAATGATACTGCAAGTGCTGGGAGCAAGTGTGTACCACCATGCCCATCTTGGTCCACTTTGAGATAATTAATGTATATTAGGGCCAGTTAAGTTCCAGCTCTGTTGTTTTGCATGTGGATATTCAGTTTTCTTAACCATATGAATTAGAAAGTTTGTCCTTTCAATCCTGGCCTACTTTATTGTAAGCTATTAGCCAGACACTTGAGAATTTATTTCTGGACTCTGTAGTCCATCATTGATCTATATGTCTGTCTTTATAGAAGTGTAATGCATAGTTATCCATTTGCAATATATTTTGGCCATTTTAGCTATTCAGTGACCTGCGAATATAAATTTTAGTTTGGAGTTTTCTATTTTCCAAAGAGAGGAAAAACTATCATTGAATGAGAGTTTGATGGGGTTTGAATTCATTTGTTGATCACTTTAGTGTTATAGAATCTTAATATTTACTAGTCCAATCCATGAATATATGTTTTTATTTTATTTTATTTTGTATTTTAGGGAAGGGTCTACAGGCTGTTGAGGGTCTTACTACTAGATCAGACTCATATTAATCCACCCGTTTGCAGCCTCCCAAGAGCTGGGATTACAGGCGCGTGCCACCGCACCCAGTCTCAATTGCTGTCTCAGCGTACCCTGGGGGTGGGGCCAGCATGGCAGGCCCAGGAATCCATGAATATATGATATCTTCCTATTTTTTTAAATTACTCTTTAGATTTTTTTTGTCTATATTTATATAGTATTTATAGTATATATATTTTTACTTCCTTGGTTAATTCCTTAGTATTATATTCTTTTTGATGCTATTATAGTGTATAGCAACTGATTTCAATTAACAAAGTATGAAATTTATCATTATATCTGAGGTAGTAGTGAGAACAAAAGAAATGAACGACGGATCCCACATTCAGTTTTAAGGAGGCTCAGGAAGATGAAAGCAGAGAGTGTATATAACAATCTTCAAATTATAAAATGCCACGCGTGTAACACGTACTGTATGTACTATGGAAACTTCCGAGCAAATGGAAATGGTCTCACTGCAGGACTGCAGTCTTTGCAGTCTGAAGACTCCAACAATCCATGTTCTGTGTTTCTCAATTCTAATCTAGAATTCTATGGATAAAATTTACACTCTGAAAAGGTTTGGGGCTGAAAAGACAGAGTGGGCTGCCCAGATAGCTCAGTGAACTAGAGCTCGTATTTAGGCAGATGCAGGGGCCAGGGTACAATACCCAGCATGCCTGGCTGGCCCTGCTCCCAGGTTGCGCTGAGACAGCGATTGAGAGTGGGCGTGGCAGTGCATGCCTGTAATCCCAGCATTTGGTGTAATCCCAGCATTTGGGAGGCTGAAAACAGGAGAATCACTATGACTACAATCCTGTAAACCCTGTACACCCTGTACTATATAAAAAGAGTATGATTTTGGCCCCAAGGAAAAGGTAAATAGACCCATGACCTATGTTCAAAAAAGATGATGCTGCCCAAAGCCTGGAAATCATAGTACTTAATCTCTTCCTTGGTCAAGGAGACAGTATCTTTTAGCTATAATTTCATGATTACATAGAAATTCAATTCTTCAGACAGTAGAAAGAGGTTAAAAATAATAATTAGGATTTTTAGAAACAAAAAAGGGGTACTTTCAGTACCTTAATAAAACGAATCAATGACCCAACTATACATACGTGATATGTTCTGCCCAGGCTGCCAGGATAAACAAATAGAAAAATTAGAAAGTCAAATATGAGATGATATTTTTAAAACTGTAGAGGAAAGAACATTTTATATTTATATATACAAAATAGTTAGGCTAAATTTACAGCTACTTTCACTTAATTCAGTGAGAAGAAAGAGGTGTACTAACAGTGTTTGGA
>NDGN011209174.1:0-17892 GCA_002564285.1 Tympanoctomys barrerae
TGCATGCAAGGAGAGTTCATCTCCTATGGAAGGTATAGCACGTGCACATATGTGGAAGCAGAGAGCAGCCTTCACCAGACACCAAACCTGTTGACACCTAAGTTTTGGCAATACCAGCCTCCAAACCTATGAGACATAAATTTCTACTGTTTGTAAATTGTTTACTCTCAAATGTTTTATCATAGCATCACAAAGAGACTTAGTTTTCATGCTATCACATCTTTCATGCCAAAGACTTAGAAAGGCAAATGATCATTGTTCTGAGCATTTAGAGCACCTTGAAAACAATAGACTCTATCTCCATAATCTCAGTCTTTTAAAAAAATGACTGAGGTGTAGGATTCCTAAATTCCTAAGATGATGTTGTCCTATTTATTTGGTCCTGTAAATATTACAGATATAGCTAGTGCCACTGCAGATGGCTATAAGGCTGGATTTTACCTGGAAGAATAATACAAGGTTCATATGAATAATCTTCAAAGTAAGGGATATGGAAAAATAATGCTTAGCAATCTAATGCTAGCCTCCTAGAAATGACGACAATGACTACAAAAATACATACATTTCTGTATATTTTATGTTCTTTATTGAGGAGACTGTGTGTGTATGTGTGTGTGTGTGTGTGTGTGTGTGTGTGTGAGTAGTAGTAGTAACAGTAGTAGTGTTAGGGCTAAGGAGCTATAAAGAAAGAAATTAAAGCTTTGGGGGCGGGATATATGAAGCTTATTCAAGTTTCTTGTTTATTGAAGAGGAACTAACCCTTTTAAAAATATACTTTATTATTTTATAAACAAAAGGATAGTATAAACATTGAAGAAATAAGATTCTGCTGGTCTCTGTTCTTTTCCTACTAGCATTTCTTTTCTTTTCTTTCTTTTTTGTATTTTAGGGAAGGGTCTACAGGGCATTCAAGGTCTCACTACTAGGTTAGACTCATAGTGAACCGCTTGTTTATAGTCTCCCAAGAGCTGGGATTACAGGCATGGGCCACCACGCCCGGTCTCAGTTGCCATCTCATTGCGCCCAGGTACAGGGACAGCATGACAATCCTGGGGATTAAACCCCCGGCCCCTGCACCTGTTTGCAGATGCTTTAATCCACTGAGCTATTTGGTCAGCCCTTCTACTAACATTTCTTTTTGATCTACTTCCTTAATCACATCACTTTTATTATATATTATTTTTTAAAAGAGAATAAAGTAGTGAAAAAAATTAGAAACTGTACAGAATTTCACTAACCAAAATGATAAGAATTCAACAATGGTTGTTATAGGGCATATTATTGTCTTCAAATTAGTCGTTCAGATTACCAGATATAAGCAGGCAAAATCGGACAGCATAAAATTTTTAAACAATTAAAAGGGAGAGAGAAGAAAACTTTCAGCATTGACTAATGATGTACATATTTTCCTATTGCTAAGCCATTTCCATCATCATCCATTCAAATGTCTATGCAAAACAGAAAGATGGGCTGTGCACACTTGCGGCATCACCACTCTGGTGTTCAGTGGCTGCGAGGGGTTTTCTGCTGTGAACACAGCCTGATGGCCCTGGGAGTGTATAAGTCTCTTTCCCATATTTTGCCTTTTTTGCTTTTGAGGAGATTTATAGGATGGAATTACTAATTAAGCATACAAATGTCTACATGATTAAATTCATTTTTGAGGGCTTTTTCCTTAAAAATAAATAGATGTTTAAGTGCTATGTATAAATGCTTCTAGATTCCCACTTTGTAATCCTAGGTCCTATCACCAACACTCTTTCCAAAAGCTGCAGAAGTCAACAAACTGCTTTAGTCCCTATGGCCAGCAAAACAACAGAACGCTGAATCATCTCACTTCTTAAATAGAAGTAGAGCCTAAATTAACACCTACAGCCAAATATGTTCTGAACTTTATTTCCCTTGCTTCCAGATGGAGAGAGTAAAAATTTACCTTCTGGATGAGATCGACCGTGCTTTAGTAGCTCAGCATAGATCTGGTGTTGGGAAGGGGAGGGAACTGCAAGCAGCTTGCCTAGTTTGAGAGCTGTGAAGAAAAGCCCAGAATTGAGCCAGAGGGATGCAGAAAAATGATTTCACTATTAAGCAGCTACCTTCTGTCATTCTGGCCTGAGTAGGTGAAGAAAACACATAAATAAAAATTAAATAAAAGAAAAAAGCTAAAAATAAAATTACATGAAACGAATGAAGCTGAAACTTTGAATACAAATACAATTATATGTCTTTGGGTGAAATCCATAACTTGTTTTCAGCAATGCCCACCTGACTTACTCATTGCGTTGTGAAATGAGATAATATAAATCAGAGTTGACAACAAGGTCTTATTTCCCTCTTTAGAGGTTTTAACCGAATAATAAATCATACAGATCCAGCATCGCAAACTTAGGACTCAGTGTTATCCTCTTGGTTTTTTTTCCTACAAACAATGATCCCTACTATGTGATACCTACAGAGAGCAGATCTCCCTTTCTCTTGTTGTCCCCTCCCATTCTCATTCTGCAGATCAGCAAGGGTGGAGAAGATTTGCTTATGACACTTGGTAGTGAGAGGATCAGATACTCATTGGAAAAATACCTAATTTGCAGTCTTACCTGTGTGTCACTTGCAAATTATTTTTATAACATTACTTTCTTATTTTAAATATTGTATGTTTAAAGCTCAAGCATACACATTAATATAAAACAATAAATTATAGTTTTAATTCATACTCTCTTATAACTATCTCATAATTAACTACATTCATATCTGTATTAGTCATTCAATGTTTATGCCTCCATAATTTTCCTAAATGTTACACGTGCTTACATACATCTAGATATATATGTATATCTTAGGCAGTTACACACATAAATATATGTAGCTTAGGATTTTAAGTAAATGATATACTGCTCACATTATATACATTATTTTATGACTTTATGTTTTAGACTATTACTTCGACAATGTATATGTGTGTGCACACATAGGTTGATTCATTCGTATAGACACACACACACACACACACACACACACATATATATATATATACACACACACACATGCACATACGTATATGGCTATTTTATTCTATTTAACTGCTACATTGTGTTCTGTCTGTAGTTGTATAATAATTTCCTGAACATAGTGCTACTGAAGAACACTTGAGTGGTTTCCAGATTTAACAATCAATGCTTTAGTAAAACACAGATGCATGTGTGTATGTGTATTTGTAAACTTACCACTAAGACATTTTCAAGAATTAAAGCAATCATGTCAATTGCATGTCAACATTTAAAATGTTGATGCCATTTGTCAAATTATTTGTGCACAGAATAGAAAGAGAGCAATTCTCCCAACACATTTGTCAATAGTGAATACAATAAATACATTTGGCAAATTATAATTGAAAATGTTGCCTTTTATTATTTATATCCCTAAATAGTAGTGAGACTGAATATCTTTTTTAAGTGTTTCTTGCCCAAATTGTATTTCTTTTCTCTAAATTTCTCATTATATTGTTTCCTAGTTTTCCCCTACTTTAATGTTAGTTGATTATCTTTTTATTGATTTTTGAGGAAAAATATTATAGAAAATTTCTTTTTCTATGGTGTAAAATACTTACCTGTGATTTATGTAGGCTTTCTAGTACTAGAAAGAAAGTGCCATATGAGTGAGGGGCAAAGAGAGTATCTTAATTTGCCTTATTCTCTTACCAGTGTTAGTCCATAGAGATAGATATAATCTACATAGCTTAGAGAAACAGATGGTATTCCTTTATGATATTGGAGAAAGATTATGAAATATATTAAATAATTAAGGAACATGTATGTAGAGTCACTGACAGCTGTGTTTTTCACTTCCATTTTAGTATAAATTTTAATTGACAGTTTAGATTCAAGTTTCTAGTTATTTTCAGTGGTTTTCATTTACACTGGACAGGAGCTAAGATATCACAATTTTAAAAACTTGTCTTTTGGTATTGTGACTCATCCTCATGTTTGCTTTGAGCAAGTCAGATCTTTGTTCTCTATGGAGAGTTGATATTTATGTATTAGCAGATATGTGAAACCTACAATTTCCTATCCATAAACTGCCTTCATAACACAGTGTCCAGTTCTGCAGCCAACCTCACTGACCAGAGAAAAAAGGGAAGGCACTCTGTTGGAGACAGGAGGGGTGGGGCACTAGGGTCTCCTGGTCATGGATGTTCCCTGAAGGCTTTCTGTTGTCCTATCTTGAGAAATCCTTCCCATACCACTGGGGAATCCACCTTCTTCCAGGCAGTCTCTGATCTTTCTTGTCTCAGTTTCTCCTGTAGTGACTGTATGTGTTCATCAGGGTAGTAAAAGGTCACAGCAGACACATACATAAGACAGCCTGTTTGACCTCCAATCGCCTTCTCTGCTCTCTGTTAAGTGCCCCCTGGATGCCAGGTGTCCTGATGTCCCAGCTTGGGAAGCCTTCAGGTACATTAGTTTCCAAGATTGGAAAAATATCTTCACCTCAGCCAGAGTGGATATAGTCTTTAGTAGTTCACTGTAATAGAACTTCGCTATGGGCCAGGCTTGAGCTTGCCCTGGGAGAGATTCTACTGCACCTCCTAGCCCAGTGTGCTGAGCAGAGGCAGAGTCAGGGAACTAGGCAGGGACCTCTGGGACAGAGAAGCTATGGGAACAAGGCACGACTGAGAAGATAGGACCCCAGCTGGCCTTAGAGGTCAGAGCTCTGCATCCTGCCCAGATTTGAGCCCAGAATGAAAAACAGTATAAGGATATGGTGGGCTCACCTCTGCGCCCAGCACTCAGGAAGCTGAACTGCAAGCTGAGTCCATCCTGGATACCTTAGTGACTTAGATGTTGTCTAAAATAAAATAAAATAAAATAAAGGCTGAAGATGTGGCTCAGGGCAAAATCCTGGGTTCAATCTACAGTATCAAAACAAAAAAAAAACTTACTTAACTCTTGCCAAGATACAGATGTTGGGCTGGGTTGGTAACTTGGTGGCATAAGCACTGCCTGGCAAGCACAAGGTCCTGAGTTCAATCCCCAGGTCAAAAAAAAAAAGATACAGATGTTTAAAACAAAACCTACAGCCATCTCTGCCACCCCATCCCTCTCACATCTATGTAAAATATGAATTCATGAGTCAAATGACCATGCTACTATCATTTCTTTCTCTGTCATTCTTTAGGTCACTCTACTGCCACAGATAGAAGGCTGAACTCTTAATACAGTGAACTGGCCCAGTTATTCCCGCCTTGTATAATTCTTTCCTGCTGTGATTTAGCATGGTCTGAACAGGCACAGGTTCCTGTGGTGACCTAAAGTCCCCACTGTAGTAATATTAATGATACATGGACCTTTAAAAGCTGGTAGGAGGTCGCCACAGGCATCAGCCTCAGAAAGAAGGGAAGTAATAGTTTTATGGAACCCTGGTTAGCTCTCAAAAGAAGGTTGTTAGCGAGGAACAAACCTTGCCTCGCTCTGGCACTCTGGTTTCCTGTCTTGTCAGAGTTGGTTCCTCTTGTACCTACATCCACTGTAATGTGAAGCACCCCTCCTTAGCATGAGTGACATGCTGTTTGGACATTCAACCTTCAAAACTATCATTGCTTTCTCTTATAAGTGCTCAGATTCAGGAACTTCATGGTAACAATAAAGAAAAGAGTAATAGCCTTTACCTAAGTGCAGGCCAGACAAGTATAAGTGACAAAGGAGTGAAACTCCAGTCTGGTTATTTGGTTCTCTGCATTGACTGTTCTGGCTTGTGCACCGTGATGAAAGGCCATGTCGTATGGAGAGGTGCACATGGCAGAAAACTGAGGCTGCCCTTTGAGAAGCCACTGTAAAGGACCTGAGGTCTCACTCCCAGCAACTGTTCAGGAACTGTGTCCTGGCAAACCCTGTGACCTTAGAAACAGACCCTCCCAACTTGAACCCAGATGAAATTCTGATAAGGCTGACACTGTGATCATAACCTGGTGAGAGAATCCACCCAAAGCAGAGCAACCAGTTAAATGCTGCCCACGTTCTTACCCATAGAAATTTTGGGATAACAAGTACATTGTCTTCAGCTGTTAGATTCGAGATAACTTATTATGCAGCTGCAGAAACTTCAGGAATTTTATAGAGAGACTAACAACTGTTGTCTTTCTAATTCTTGGGAAATACATTTGTAACTCAGACACAAAATTGTATTGTTGGATTATTTTGTAATGAAAGTATAGTGTACACTTAGAAGAAAAGATTCCTGAAGATCACTGGAAAACACGCAAACAAACTGCACAACTCTTGGGACTCAGGACGTGATATATTTATTCCTCTGCAAGGAGAGTGCATGCAGAACCTCAGGGGAATCCTCTTCTAAAGGCCCTCAGTGCTGCTCTGCTTCTACTCCACTGACTTTTGAATCTTTCCTGAAAACCTAAAGCACTGATTCCTGAATCTTTCTTGATCTCTTTAGATAGTTTTATATTCTTACATAATCTAGAACAAAGTTTCTAGATATGCCACGCACTCACCTTTCTTCTATAATAGTCAATTCCACCTTCAAACCACAACACAACAAGCAGCAATGGAACATGACATTTAATTTGCTACCCATTTGAGGAACCTAGAAAAACAAATCAACAGTCCATCAGACTTATTTATTAACTAAAGTTTGGAGGACACAATATGTGTAGACTTCTCAAGAAAAGGTTTTTACAAAAAGATCTCTTTAATAAATGTTTTGATTTGTCTAGTGGTTGTGTGACCCTTGTAGTACTTCATAGTAGCTGGATGTAGGTAGGATAAGAATGACACCATGAAACATCTCGCTTGAGTGCTGGAGCATTTTTTATGTCTTTTATTTCATCAACGAACAGTTAATTTTGCACTCTCCACTGCCTCTTTGATCTCTTGTAGTCTGGCACCTGTGTGCCTGCTAAAGCTATCTTCCTGAAGGTCATTTATGGTCTTGTGCTAGCTAAATTAAATTACCTTTTCTCCCTCATTTTAGGTTTGTTCCTTCTTACAGTATTTGAAGAATATTTTTATCTCATGTCCTTTTTTTTGCCTTCTGTCTTACTGTTCTTCTTTCATGATATATTTATCCTGTTGGATATTTTAGCATTGCTGCTTTCTTTGTCTCTAAGACATCGTTGGGAAATACTTTGAGTTCTGGTTGGTCGTCATGAATTTCTTAAGGTAGTTTTTGTCATAGAAAACCCTTCTTTCTTCATCAGTTTTGAAAGATGGTTTTGCATAATATAAGTCTGAGCTGGAACTTATTTTCTTTTAGGACTTGGGACACTTCATTCCACATTCCTGGACTTTAGGGTTTGTGTTTAGACATCTGTTTAAATTATAGTAGATCTAACATTCAGAAGCAAGTTGTTTTTTTCTGACATCTTTTAAGATCTTATTTTTGAGTTGGACTTCTGGGACTTTTGTTCATGCTGTGTCTTGGAATAGGGTTTTACTGCTCATGACTCTTTGCAATCCTGCATATCACACTTACCTGTATGTTAAATTCTTTCTTCATATTTTGAAAATTTTCTGATATTATTTCTGTCAATGTAGTTTATGTAACTTGTGCTGTTTTCTGACTTTTTACTAATTTCAAGTTAGTCTGCATAATATCTCAGCTGTTGGATACATTTTTTTTGTGCTTTCTTGTTGTTCTCAAGGTATATCTGAGTAACTGCTCATCATCATCAGCCAAGTTTTACATTTCTGGCACTATGTGTTCATATTGGTCACTTCTGTTGCTTATATATAAAGTAGAGTTTATAATCTAGATTTCTGTTTGCTGCCTTTTCCTGGACTTAAATTCTTAGCTAAACTGGCTGTTCATATTTTGCATTGTTTCATTTAACTCATTTAGTTTTTATTAGTGCTTTTGTAAACATGATTGTTTTGTTTATAAGCCTATTATTTGTCTAAGTACATCTTCTTTTATTTTTTAATTTTTTGTGGTACCTGGGATTGAACTCAGGACCTTGCATGTGCCAGGCAAGTTCTTATTCTACTGAGCTACCTCCCAGTCCTAAACTTGTTGATCTTTATTGATCTATTTCAACCTCTTTTATCATTTCAATGAATTAATATACATTATATAATATATATTATTTTTTTCTAGCTTTTCTCTTCAGCTAGTTATTATTTTCAAGGTTTTGGCCAGGCTGTGTTTTGCTGATGGTTATTCCTCCACCATTTTTTCCTAATCTCTATTCTTTCCTAGTGCTATGACACTGGTGATATCTCTCCTTATTTTACAGTGAAAATTAAAAGTACTACCATCTTATTTATCACAGAAAACTATATTAAAAATCAGTTTGAAGTAATGTGAACATTTATAAATAATGCTTTTAAAAATAATATGGTGGGATGCAAATATCTGGTTCACCTTGATAAGTTTTCTATCTTGTGTATGTATTCTTCTTGAATATCGCCTAATGACTTTTCTTCTTAGGTTTTTCTATTGGATAAATAAAACTTTAAAATATTATTCTAAAATATAGGAACTTTGCTGTAAATTTGAGTTATATGTGGTTATACAAGTTTAGATATAAGTAGTGTGTTATTTACAATATCTACAAAGTAATTTACATAAGAATTAGTGATACTTGGAGGTATATAAGAACAAGATTATTATTGCTATTGTAGTTCTGACTGTTGCATACTTGAAAGCATTTTAAGCACCTGGAAATTCTCAAATTATATAGAATTTCTACTGATTTACATATAATAAGGACCGTTTCTCCCTGGATATTTTGACTGGCATCTCCTGGTTTTTTCTTTACCATCTTGCAGATTAGTATGACCTTGTTTCTCTGCCAAGCCACTCCCAGAATCCTGTCATTTTCTTCCTGAAGAGAACCAAAAAACAGAGGGAGGGGAGAGGGAGGAGAGGACAATGAGGTAAATGAGATTTTAAAGAGAAGAGGTGTTGTGGTGTATTGTGTGTACATGTAACAACTGTAAATGAGGAGCATGAGAGAGAGAGAGAGAGAGAGAGAGAAAGTGAGAGAGAGCGAGCATGCAGTATAGGGTAGTGGGAAAAAAGTAACAAGAGATAGAGTCAGGGAAGTGGTAGGGGATTAAAAATGAATTTTGATATGTCATGAACATGTACCAACTGTCTATATTGATTATCATCATGTACTACAAATATGTACCAACAACACAGCAAATAAAGGAACATCATTCACAACACAGATAATGGACACATATTTAGTACTCTCTTCTTTAGTTCTTGGGTTTTTTCTGAGACTTTAATTTACCTCCAAAAGAAGTAGCCCTAATGTCATGTAACATATAAACATATGGATATAATGGGGAAATAAGCAAGTTCAAAGTTGTGCAATTCCAATGTGAATGAATGCTAATTTTTATGGACGTACCACAAAGTTATGCAAATGCTTTGAGTTAATTTTTTGCAGGATCACAGTATTCCAGTGTTGCCAGTCTGAATGGACCACATGTGCTTGTGTTACTGCCACATGGCAGTGCATTTTAGTTGCTAAACAGAGATTCTGTCATCACCTGATGAGGTTTATCTCTAGAAATGCACACTTCAAATTACTCATGGCCTTCAAGGTTCCATACTTAAAGCAAGATGCAATGTTTTACTTGTAAATTATCAACATTTTGTTTAAAGAATTTCTGCATAATTGGTAATCTATAAGAAGCAAGGCATTTATTTTGATGGGTGACAGGAATTACTGGGAGATAAAGTCAGAATGTAGAAATAGAATGTGGCAGGAAAGATGAAAGGGGCTGAATGCAGGAAATCAGAAAAAGGTGAGCAAAGAAGAGACATTGGTTTGCAGAAAGCCTGTGAGTGTAGGGGAGAGGAATTGGCTCTGTGGTGTCCAAGAAGGACTAAAGCTCAGGGCAATCCCAATCGGTCTTCCGGGATCCCAAGGGGAACCAAGAAAGACTCAAAAGGGCAAGACCAAAGGCTCTGTTAGAGTTTCTGCAGACTCTCACCACCTCGCCACACAACATAGAGACGACAATATCCAGTTGATTTCTGTGTGAACTGGAATTTGGCACCTGGGTTTGCTAAGGCTCTTCCATCTCTTTGGGCTTGGCTGATATTTCCTTCCTTGTAGCACACTAGCTTCCTTTAGTTGCCTCCTGGGTAGACTTCCTGGTTTATGTATTCTGTGAACTTAGTGAAGGTGGTTTCAGTTATCCAGATCAGCAGCAGATTTATTCCAGGATTCAGCACCCACAAATAATAAGAGTTGCAGATGCTTATGTTCCTTATTTAAAATGGTATTGTATTTGCATATAGCCTATGCGCTTCCTCTCACATACTTTATATACCTAGATTGTTCACAATATATCATATAATGTGGATGCTCTGCACATAGTTTTTATGCTATATTATCTAAGGAACAATAACCAAAGCTCTATACATGTTCAATTTATATGCAATTTTTTTGGACTACTTCTATCTGTGGGTGTTTGAATCTGGTGATGCAAAATATATACGTAGGGCCTACTGCATTCTATATCAACTTTCACCTCAAGAATTGTATCCTACAATAAAAGGACAACTGTCTTTATAAGACTCACATTTTATTCAGCATGGAACCTGGATACTGAGTTTTGCTAGGTAACCACTGTGTGTGAGTGCCTACTAATCGTGGCTACTCTCAAGTACTTCAAGTTTCTATGTTTTTATTCTAAATGCAGCTTTATGTAGACTCTCTAATTATTGCATTCTTATAACCCTAGGTCTTCTATGGAATGGTAGCATTTAATCTAAAAATATACTGTGATTTTATGCAAAGAATAGCTCCCCGGCACTTTGTGTAGTTCCTTTTCCACATTAATTCGCACAGCCTGTGAACAACTGTGAATGGCAAGTGCTGATGTTACAGCTGCCCCACGTTCTTGGCTGGTTAAGAATTTTCATACATTTTATTAGTGTAATAATAGATTTTATAGTTAACCAAAATATGTAATTATAAGTACATACTATCAATATTACCAGCCTGATTCTTGGGCTTAGTTTTGCATTGATTGAAACACTGTGGTTTTAAAATTAATTAGGAAGAGAGTTAACGGTCACTTAAATTCTCCCACATGAGAGAAATTATTGGAATAAAGTATGCTTGGGCAGTGAGTGATAATGAATAATGCTTTAGGTGTCTCAGTAGAAGTGTAATGAGGGTGTGGTTGATTAGTGTGGGGAGATCTCTTAAAGAGCCCTCTCTGTAGTATGAAAAATATTTTAAAATCCCGAAATTTGCAATAGAGTCTTAGAGACTTGTAAGCTACTGATAGGATCTGGTTTTGCATTCCATACAAAGAAGAAGTAAAGAATGAAGTTTTTGCAATTACTTTTGGATGCTGGACTGTATTTTCTTAAGGTACCCTAGGCAGAGGTTGAATGATGTGAGGCCTCTGGGGAGCACTCAAATTGCACAGACACCGAGTGTGAGTGAGGAGGTTATAGTATAAATGCATCTCAAATTTTATGTATTGGAAACTTAATTCAGAATGCAGCAGTTTCGATAGGGGCAGGATTTGGAAAGACATTTATGTCATCAGGGTTCTACCCTTATAAATAAATTAATGCTACTAAAAAAGAGCTTGATAGAAGCAACTTGACTTTCCATCCCTTTCTCTCTGTGAGTGCACAGTGTTCTTCTCTCCAGTGGCTGAGGCATTAATGCACCATTGTGGAAGCAGAGGGAGCCTCCACTACATAGCCGGACTTGTCAATGTGTGACCTTGAGCTCTCCAGTCTCCTGGATTATAAAAAATGATTTCTTGCTCTTTATGGATTTCCAAGTCTCATGTATTTTTTTTACAAGAATACAAGACATTTAAGCAAGGGTCATATATTAGAGGTGCTAAAATAAGACTAAACATGGAGAAAGGAATGACGAATCAGAGGAGTACACAGATAAGTAATTCTAAGACCAATAGCTCTAGACCCAGGCTATCTGGATACTCATTGCCTCCATAGTTTAGTCCCCATCTGGTTATTTCTTCAATTTCTCTAGTTTTATTTTCTACTCTTCAAAACTGTGATAGACGAAATACCATGCATTAACATGCTCCTGTCATAGAAGCGCGATATAAATGTACCTTATCTCTGTACTAAGCAATAAAGCAAGAGAGAGTGTAATGTACAGGCAGATCCTTCCATCTGTGCTTTTCTTTTCTGTGGAGTATTAGTCATTCATAGTCAACATCAGTCAGAAAATATTGCATAGAAAGTTCTAGACATCAAAATATTATACATTTTAAATTGTGCACTATTCTACGTAAGCATGATGAAATTTTGAACTGGCTCACTACATTCAGGCTGAGCCATAGTTGCTTTTTCTAGAGCATCCCACACTATTATGCTGTCCCTCATTACTTAGAAAAGGGCTTAGTAATCAGATCAACTGTTACAAAGCTCTCATTCACATGTTTTTTACTTTACTTAGTGGCACCACAGTGCAAGAGTAGTCATGCTGACATTTCATATATGCCAATAAGCAGTCCTTAAATGAGATGGTGAAAGTTCTTCATTTCATAAGGAAAAAAAGTTATAGTGCTACCTTGGTTCATGAACTTAATTTTTTCCATGAGTCTAGGAAAGATGACCACGTTTGTGTTTGTGTGAGCAAGATGACTGGGATTATGATTGCCACCTGTAGTGGTTGATGCATTGTGTCAATTTGGCTGGATGACTCCACGGTCCATTTCCTGCTGGTGGTGGTCTGGCCTTGGGGGCACAATTTTTCCTGCCCCCAGAGTGACTGAGCACAAAGACACCATATAAAGATGCTGAGGAGGTAGTCGATCTTCCACTTCATCAGAGGATAGTCTTTGCATTCAGCTTGGTCTTCATCACCTGGCTTGCAGTGCAGGCTCTTTGGCCTCTGGCTTGGATCATTTGCCTTCTGTCGCAGACTCTTCAGTGTCTGTCGCAGACTCTTCAGTCTTCCATCGCAGACCCATTAGCTGAGGAATAGAGATTTGCACGGAGCACAGCAGTGAACTTCAGACCTTGGGACTGAATTCTTCAGTCTGGGGTGTGCAGACACCCTCTGCACTCTCTCTCATCTGACTCTGCATCTGACTTTAGTAAGCCAATCTTGCAATTCCTTATATATTGTATATCTTGTGTTAATATCTGTTCTTTATATCTGTTTCTCTAAGTAAAACCCTGACCAATATACCACCTGATGCAGAGTTCATAAATAAAGCTAAAATTTTGCCAAATACTTCTGTTTTCAAATCAAATTTTTAAAAACTTATTTATTGGATACAGGGTCCCACTATGCAGCTCATACTAATCCCCTGTCTCAGTCCAACCCAGTGCTGGGATTATAAGCATGCACCGCCATGCCTGGTTTCTGGGCCAATATGGTATGCCTGAGGTTCTGGGGCCAGTATGGCATGCAGTACCAGAGATTGTGCCTGGGTCCTTGCACTTGCCAGGCAGGTGCTTAGACCACTGAGCTATCTCCTTAGCCTGCTAATAAAATTTTTTATAAATAAAAGTTTGTGATGGAGCTGCTACCATATATACTACTGCCATATATACCTACAGTAAGAACAAACAAACATGTATTATATGGTTGATATTTAATGTGTTTTCAGACATCCACTAGCAGTCTCATAATAAGGGAGAACTACTGTAAATGGAGCAGACACTCCAGATAGTTGGGATATGAAATGAGAGGGAGAGATGAGGCTGAAATATGGAAAGGATACAGGACAAAATACCATTTATGCAGCCTAAATCTGCAAAGTAGTGGGAGTTATTAAAATCCCTTCATTAGGAAGTGATAGTTATATTCACCGAGAAAGATTGATTGAAATTCTAGCCCCCAGTAACTTATTTGGTATAGAGAAACACTAGAGGTCTTCTTTGCCACTATGAGGTCACACTGGCGTGATGGGACCCTACTTCAGCAATAGTGATGTTGTTATAGGAAGACCATCGAGTAAAGACACAGAGACTGGGGAAATG
Source organism: Tympanoctomys barrerae (assembly GCA_002564285.1). Lineage (NCBI taxonomy): Eukaryota > Metazoa > Chordata > Mammalia > Rodentia > Octodontidae > Tympanoctomys > Tympanoctomys barrerae. The sequence goes on from NDGN011209174.1 coordinate 13,954, forward strand.
CCCAGTGGAGACGATGGCAGAAGGAAATGGGAGTAGAGCCCATAGGCTAAAGGATGCCAAGGATTCCTAGCAGGCCCTGGATGCTAGGAGACAAGCTGGGCCAACTAACCCCTTGTACAGCCCTCTGAAGGAATCAACCTTTCTGATCTCTTGATTTCAGGCTTCAAGCTTCCATGTCTATGCAAGGAAAAAAATGTTATTTTAAGCAATTCAGTTTTTGGTACCATATTTGCAGAAGCTCTAGAAAATGAAAAGGGAATTGGAGGTTGAGGAAAGAGGAGCCATCCTTACCATTATAAAGATAATTGGTTTTAAAGTGGGGACTAGAGTAATGGGGAACAAGAGTAAAATTACTGAGGCCGGACCAGAGAAAATCTCACCCAGAAACAACTATTACTGCTTCTAGACATTTCTAGCTTTCCACTTCCCAGGTGCATCTCATTGATGTGTCTGTAGCCCTTTTTGCCATTCCTTGCATCCCCTGTTTCAAGATTTCCATTTTCTGGAACAAAATGCTGCTAGTTTTGGTCACTGGAGCTTAGCTCTTCTTCCATGCAGGAAAACTAAAACAAACTTAAACATCATTAAAGGGAGGTTATCCAAAAAGAACAGGACTTTGTTTTAGAAATGGTTGTAGATTAGGAAGCAAATCGCGAAAGTGTATTGATGGGAATTGCAGAGATAAGTACTTACAAGAATCTAACTTTTAAAATTTTGTTGATATTTCACTTGATGCTGATTCCTGTGTGGTTGAATGAGATATCATCGGACAAACGTGTGCAAGACAGAATAAAGATTTACTTCCAGAGAAGGAGGTGGTCCTGGGCGCCTGGAGATGCTGAAGGAGGATAATCCCACCAGAGAAGCAGGCTGTTGGAGCCTGTAGTCACTGATCTAAGGCCAGGAATGCTGACTTCTTGAGTTGGAAGGCTAGGTAGCTAATATTTAGGGTGGTCAAGGTTTGGATGAAGCATTTGGTAGTCCCTTCATGGATAATGAATGTGACTCTCCAAGAAAAGAGGAATAGAACTTTCATCCAAACTATACATTAAATGAAAAGAATGTAAATGGTGCAACAATGAAGTCTCTGATGGCATTAGTGGTGCTGGAATAGAGTGTAATTTTTCCTGTAAACTTCACCAGGTTGCTCAATGTTAGTTTTCAAGTGTTGCATGGATAGGCACAATTTTCTAAAAGTTAATTGCTTATGCAGAGTACCTGTTAGCATCTCCCAGGATACAAGCATTCTGTTGAGTATAACTGGGAGTATATGATATTAAACCATAAATCATAGTCTTAGAAGGTAATTTTGATTCTTTTCTCTGCTTTTTGAATGAGGATATGTAAACAATTTTAGAATCAGAGAGCTATTCCATTGCTCAAATTGCTTTCAGAGGAGGCAATTCCTTATGGTTAGGTTATTTTTTTTTTGTCACAGAGGACTCTCTTATGAGAAAGCAGCTGCTTTCTTAATCCATGTAATTAGCAAAAGCTCAGGGTCCACTGCATTAAAATATCATGGCTAAAGGCCAGCAGGGCCTGGGCTTCTAAACATTTATTTCATGTTTGTCATAAGAGTCATCTTTAGAAAGAACGATCAGTTAAAATGAAGTCAGGTCTTCCAAACAGAATCCATAATGCCAAAGGATTTGGGTCATGAAATTTGTTAAATGGTAGAGGAGTCCTAAGGAGAAGGACATAAACTTATGGCTTGTGGCACACTTTCCATGAAAACAAAGTTATTAAAGTTCCAAAGGATTTTCCTAACATTTCCAAGACTTTGCCACCAGCATGTCTTTGTGTTGATGGCCATGGGCAATCCATAAAGGGAAAAGTGAGAGCAGAAATTGGTCTGAATGATGGGAATCCCCTAAGAAATTTTCTGTGAGAACAATCCTGCCTCAAATGAGACTTATTATGAGATCTTAATTCCTTAATTCCAGAAGACAACAATTGACTCCAATAATATTACACTCTGCCCTGAATCTGTAACAACTCCCAAGACAACAGGTAGACAAAAGGGGACGGGAAAAGATTTCTTTGTGAATCGTGTCTTTCTTGATGTCTGACCAATGTTTTCAGCTTCATTCATTTGCATTCATGATTTCATGAAGTTCAGGATTTAATATCTGTCAATACTACAGTGTGTGACAGAGCTTCACTGTCATTCCCCTTCCTGTTTCTCTTTGTATTTTCAGCTCCAACAGGTGCACATTTGCCAGAATGAATGTTAATTGCCTATTTACTGTCTCCCTGCTTGTGCAATTTACTCACAGATCATTTCCTATTCAGAGCCTGGCAGCAGTTTGTCTCTCATTTACTCCTCTAATTGGTTCAGGTTCTCAGAAAACCACATTTTTAAAAACTTAGCTTTCTGTGACTTCACCTTTATCCATAAAGCCACTGCCCTGCCTAGAGCTGAGGCAGCCTTGTAGAGAGGCAGACAGTAATTTACTAATGGAAGAAAAAGATCGCTGGACTTTGTTTCCATTAAAGTACATGGTTAAGAAACAAAGAAGTGATTTTGGGAAAATCATCTTTAAATAGGCTTAATTTGACCTTCTTAATTTCTCATGCATTCAACTGTTTTCCTGAAGTTCATTCCTTCTGCTTAGCAGCTCAGTGGTACATTTTAGTTTCATGCCACTGATTTGATCACCCTTAATCTTTTACACCATTTGTTCTGATGGTTAAGCAAAGGAAGAAAGACAAGCTGGAAGCAAATCCTGAGGCTTATCCTGAGAGAAACTGCTGCAAAGGTCTGATTAGGTGGAGCTGAGGAAAGTGCTGTTGGGCATAAGGGTATGCTTGGAGTATTTCTTCTCAGGCCAGAAGACTATTTGTACTCAATAATCTGGAACTTATTTAACACTTCAGTCTTGCTTTGCAGATATATTCTCATTAGACACATTGAATTATGATTGAAGCAGTTTGGCAATATATAATATTACTGAATTATTGAACCTGGAAAGTTGAAGGAAGTTACCATAGTTAAGAATTTTTGTGTTTAAACATAAAACCTTTTGATACATGCCTGGACTCAGGCATCATGATGTGTGTCATAGGTGGATGGTCTAGGTGCCCTTTACCTGGGCAAGACTCATAGGAGCGGAAGAGAAGTTTAGCTAGAGAAAAAAAAATCAAGGAAAGTTATAGCTTCAGTGGTAAACACAAAGGCACCACTTGCAGTTATGCTGTACACATGGGTATTTAAAATTAATTTTGAATGAATTCTATTTAAGTAAAAAAATTCTCAGAATATTTAAATCCTTTAACAGCTGTAAGTGGCTATTGACTATGGTACTTGGCAATGTAGGCTTAGAACAGTTCTCCCATTTCATAAGGTCAATAGACCACACTGTGGCTACTCAAATTGCTGAAGAGAGATTTCTAGGTTGACCCGACTGACCATTTAGAATGCCCAGAAGCAATTGCTTCAGATGAAATAATTTACTGAAACTAGGCAGAAAAAAATGTTGTTATAATCTTAAGAAATGCTATATCTTTCATTGAATTGAGGACTTTGGAAGGAGAGGATGGTTCCTATCATTCCTAATCATGGAAAGAGATTAGAAAAGTTTTCAGAGCCAAACTTACATTCTTGTATGCAGGGTCTTCATTGGCTCAGTATTCTAAGACTAAGATGAGCATGTAATGGTGCCCTATCAGTGGTTTGTATGAAGCACATTTGCATTTTAGTAAGACATTGTCTGGTACTGTAGTGTATTTTAGTAGCTTTATGGTGGTATAGTTAATTTACAAAACATACATATTTAATACATATATAGGTTTAAAGAGTTTAGACATATGCTTATACTCTTGAAATGATCATTTCTCCATATTCATCACAATCAAAAATTCCTATGTGTTTTTTTATTCAGAATTTTATAGATAAACAAATAGCAATTAGACAGTTTCAAATCAAATCGCTAGGACAGT
>NDGN011209216.1:0-10765 GCA_002564285.1 Tympanoctomys barrerae
TGCTGAAGGGTTCCTTGCTGGGCCTGCGCTCTGGGTCTGTTCAGGATCCCAAGGGCCCTGGGTCATCTCACTTACTCACCGGGCCTGCGCTCTGGGTCTATTCAGGATCCCACAGCCCCAGGTTGTCTCACTCACCCGACGGGCCTGCGCTCTGGGTCTTTTTTTTTTTTTCCTTTGAGTGGTACCAGGGATCAAACTCAGGACCTTGCATTTACCAGGCAAGCACTTATTCCATCTCCCCGGCCCTTCATTTGCTTAATTTAGAAAATATATACTGAGTACCTACCGTATGACAAGCATCACTGCAACTTGCTGGAAGGTCAACAGTAAAACAAAGCCAAAGAAGGATGCTTGGGAACACTGACACTGAGATTTTCCAACATGTCCTTTCATGCTGATGCAATAATAACTGCAAATAACCTGGATGGAAAAACCCTGGCAGGTGCATTAAACTTCAGTAACACCAAAGGGTCAATAATGCGATGAGCAATTGGAACATAGGCCTGCAATAGGTCTGAAGAAGGAGGCAAAGAACGGAACACAGGCGATTGTGCAGGTCACGGAAAGGAGTGTGCCTTGATGCTTAATTCGATTAGGAACCACTGGTCAAATTTTCAAATTTTATTTATTTATTTAGTTAGTTATTTGGTACAAGGTCTCACTACTCAGCTCGGAATCTTAGTGATCCTCCTGTCTCAGCCTCCCCAGCGCAGGGATTATAGGCATGCCCCACTATGCCTGGCTTCAGGGTGACTGGCTCTCCTGGGGTTCCGGGGCAGCCACATCATGCGGTGACAGGGATGGAACTCAGGTCCCTGCTCTTTCCAGGCAAGCACTGAGACTGCTGAAGTATCTCCAGACCCCACAGTGGATTTTAAGCAGAGGAATGTCAAGATTGGATTTAATGTTGAAATATAGCTTGCTGCTTTGTGAAGAGTGATTTGATAAACAAGAATAAACATAAGGAAATAAGCTGAGGAGCTACATTCCAGGCCCACAAAAATACTGATCTGACCTGAGATGGGAAAGTCGAGATAGGGAGAGACTAGGAACACAATTAGGGATATAATTAGCCACACTGACTTTTGGATAAGTAAAGTAAGGAGAAGAAAAGACACATTATTATTTACATCTGGGAAATTTTGATGCCCTTTGAAAAGATGGCAGAAAGAAAGAAAAATTTGGAAAGGAAACTGAGGCCAAGAAATTAAGAGTTTCTACTTTTTGACAGGATGCACTGAGAGATAGCAAGGCCCCTAATTGGGGTGACAGAAGAAGAGTCTGAAATGTGCATAAAGAGTTCAGCGATGAGACACAGCAAAATAAATACTGACTTCACATATATATGTTGTTCAGTTAGCTCCTACGAGAAGGCCTCATTTTAACAAAATAAAGAAGACCTGAGACATCCGAGTTAAGCGGCCTGGATATTTACAGGTCTAACAGAGGAGGGGTAACCAGTCAAAGAAATCAAGAAGACACAGACATTAGGGAAAGTCAGCAAAGACGTAGAACAGGCACCAAGAGAGAGCACAGTGGGATAATCTACAACTTAGATATATTTCAAGATTGCTAGAAGAGTCTAAAGGGTCCCAACACATAAAAAGATAAATATTTGAGGAGATGGAAACATTAATTATCCCAATTTGATCATTACACACATGTAGAAAATTGTCATATAATCCCCACCAATCATGTACAATGAAGAATTAGCACAAATGATAATCACATTGGAGCTTTAAGAGAAAAGAGCAACACTGAAAACAACATGTGGCTTAGTCTCTATTCTTAGATTTATGTGATCCCGCCACAGAAATTCCCTTTTGAATTAATTTGACATGTGTTATTAACGTTCTGATCTACATCTACACCCCAAGTTAAAATGAACATGACAGAAGAAGACAGATACCATACAACATAAGTTATTTCTATTATTATTACTGAATCAATAAAGTTCATATATGATAAATTCATTATATATATATATATATATATATATAGTGACCAACAGAAATCTTGGTAGAATTCTTATAAAGATCATAATATTATTGATCATTTATTTAGCACTACTTCCTTTTTTTGTCAAACTAAATCTGCATTTTGAATTTTGGTCTACACTATTTCCTCCTTATCAAAAAGAAAGAAAAATTTTTTACCAGAATAAAGAAATTTATATTTAAATGTAAGGAATTAAAACTGCACTTGCTGGAAGAGGGAGAAAGGTGTTAGATCTTTGAAATTAGGCGATACAGAAGATGTCTTATGAAAAAAAATCTTTAAACAAATGTCTTCTGTGAAAAGGATTTTATTTTCATTCACTTCATGCTGAAAATATAACAAGATTTGGAAGAAAATTTTCATATAAAAGTTAATTAAATGTTCTGATTATACTTGACAATTCAGTAAATGCCATCCAGAGATAAGGTACATAACAAAGCTAAACTATTTATTGCCACAGATAGCTAACTTTGTTCTTGCAATCGCAACTTGAATACCATAAACTGCAGTTAACTACAGATGATCTATTGGGAAGTTGGGGACAAGGTGGATCCCTTCAGGATCCCCATCTATGTTCTAAAGTAACTGAAGAACTATAGAAACAAATAATTCTAGGGTTGCTGAATTATTATTTTATTATTTTAATTATAAAACTATAGAAAGCTCTCAGTCTCTATTAATGCTGCTTCAGTTTCCTGAGCTGTCATAACAAAAATATTGAAGATTGGGTGCTTAGCTTAGGGCCCACCCTCAGGTCCCCTCATAATTTAATACTTCCAATGTGCCATCTCCAACAGGTCCCATGCTGAGATACTGGGTGTGGACTAGAACTTCAAGTAGGAATCTCATGAAGGTGCAGATTAACTCATAAGAGTTAGTATGCATGATATTATGGTGATTACTGTGTTAGTCTTTATCTTCCTAGCTTCACTGAAAGAAAGGCATTTTAACTTCATTTAACAAAAATTCTAAGAATGTATCATGATCAAGTTTCTTAAACAAGAACCTGAGAAACTCGAGTACCTTCTCTGAGATTAAGTTTCCTCCGGAATATTTGTACCAAGCCAAGCTGCAGCGTGGCCACGCTTCTGTGTAGTCACTCCAGCCTGCTGGCCAGACCATGCAATTTACAGAGAGCCAGAAGGCTTCCCTCAGCAGGCGAAGTGCCCACATCCAAACTGAGGCCGCAAATTGTCAGTCTAGCTACCCTGCTTCCGTTCTGCAAGACTTGTGTCCCCTCTGTTCGGAGAGGTTCAAAGCTTCTATCCTGGGGAGCTAATGAACACTTTAATCAGGGCTTGAGCTTTAATGCTTGAGAAAGAAAAGCTTCCATTTTTTAAATGGCCAAAAGAGCATCATCACTAAGGCCAGGACGTGAGACCAAATCCTATGTGCCTGCGAGAACAGGGTGGTTTCCATGGCAGCGCCCTCGAAGGAGAACAGCAGCAGCTACAGCCTGTAGCCTGTTCTTTTAATTCTCCCTCCCTCCCCCGTCACACACACACACACACACACACACACACACACACACACACACCCCAGGTCTTCACAGATAACATAAACTATTCAACGAAGTTCAACAGATATATGCTGGACCCTCTGCTGTGGTCTGTGCATTTGGGAAGCCTTTATTCCTCTTGGCCTAAACTCTGAGCAGTTCCAGGTGTTCTCAGGCCACCGGGACCCGCATCACATCGCTCCCCCAGACCACACAGAAGCCTGTACCTTGGCTCTTCTTTGCACTCCTTATTTCATCTCTTTCCTTTTTCTCTAAGGAATAAAGTAATTGGGTTTTTTCTTTAAAAAAAAAAAAAAAGCTTCCCTGCATATGCTCAGACAAAAATCTAATGAGCTATTTTTTTCTATTTAGAAGAACATAAATGTAACAAAAAAATTGCTAGGGAAATATATTGAAAGCTATGACTACAATGATATACTGCATCCTCTATAATTTTCCCTTGTTTATATCTGATTGTGAGGCATAAAGGCATGCTGTAGGAATCTTTGATTTAAGCTAGCTGGATGTGTTTATTTGTTTTGTCATATTGTTTTTGAAAATCTAAAAACTGGTTAATGGTTTTACTTTTAAAAACGCTGTACAATGAATAAGACTTGGAATTAATACTTAGTACTAGTCCACAGAGATGCTGCTTATTGTGCATATTCTATATTTTCCCAAGAGGGTGACGTCTTAACAGATGTTATCACTTCTTTTTATAACAATATAACAACAATAAAAGAACCAGCTACAGGAAATAAAATTCTACCTCAAAAAAAAAAAAAGAAAAGAAAAAGAAAAAACAGTTACACTAGATAATAATAATTGAAATCATCTGTGTCCTTTTTCATTCATCCCAACTTCCACTACCTTATAAATTATATCTTTTTTACTTGACTATGAAAAGAGAAAAACGTTTCAGTTTCCACGACTTTCAGAGCTCTCCTTGCATTGCTGGGAGGAATAATCTCGAGGCCTCTTCCCAGTCCCAGTGGCACTCCTCCCCCGCAGAAGCTGGAGTCCAGGACTCAGAGATGACACAGTTCCTCACAACACCAGTTGATCTGAAGCAACTGATATGCGAGCTAAAAAAGAGAAGGCAGATAAGTGATGTATGGATTGGAGTTTGTTGGGTTTATAAGATGCATTTTTGTGTGAGAAAACGCCTAGCAAAGGAGGCCTTCGTTTGCAACAATTTTATTGTCAAATCTATACAATGACCAATATTCTTCTTCAACTTCATATTGAGTATGACGCTGGCACAAAACAAAGATATGCACTTTCCAAAGATGTGAACTTTGAGAATATTTTTTTTTCTTAGTCAGAACATAGGAACCAAGCAGTAAATTCTCAAGTATTGTGCAAGCAGTCTATTGGTAACACATTCACATGAATGCTGCCAGCTGGCATTAATGTAAGAACTTTACTCATGGTGTTGAGCAAAAGCTTGGTAAGCCTATTTGTAAAAATAATTATGATTAATGGTAGGGTGGTTTGAATTTTAAGGAACAATGAATTTATAAAGTCCCACAAGCAGAAGTTATTGAATGAAAATCAGACACACAAGCTTAAATATCATGTTGTTTCTCTTACATAAGAAACCCAAAATATAAATAGAGAAGGGACTAAAAGAAAGATAACAGGAAATGGGAAGGTAGACCTTTTACAAAAGTGGAAGAGAGCAGTGGGAGGGGGAGGAAGAGGAGGAGGGGATGAAAAGAGGGAAGACTACTTGTGCACAGGTGTCAATGCCTAGGGACAAATGTAAGCATTATGTGCTGCAAAACATGTGCTCATAAAAAATTTAAAATGAGTAAAAAGGGAATCACTGAAAGCAAAGGCCCAAACCAGAAGACTGTGCCTTCCAGATCTTCCAAGCATTTCAGGAAAGACGAGAAACACAAAGTCTATTGGGCCAGGAGATGAGTCAGCAAGCCCTGTTATTTTGAGAAATGGAACTTTTGATGGATCACCAAACATTCTCTCATAACTTTTTATAATGAGTCCGAAGACATGCCTTTTCCAAGAGTTAAGCTGTATATGTCAAAAAGGAATCTTTGTTCCCAGGCCAATTACTTCCCCACAAATCTTTAAAAGCATTACATGTTGGCCTTGCCAGAATTTTAAAGCTCAAAAAAAATAAATAAATAAATAATAAAAAATAAAATACTACTATTTCAAAACTATGAAAAGAAAATTATAAACTGAAATTATCACTGATTACTAAACTGTATGCAAGACATAGTAGATAAACTATTCATCTAAACTGAAACTCCATTTGTTTAACTAGATATAAATAATATCTGATATGGGGATGTGAAAACATTTTAGTGCACTTGATAAAACCAAACTCTGACCTCGAAGTGCCCCAGATCATGAAAACTTTTAAGTGATCAGACCACAACCAAAGAATTAGTGTGATGTTTCTACACATTTTGGTTAAAGAACAATCAAACAAAAAAAAATCAATTTTTGCTTCTATTAAATGATGTTTCTAAGTATTTCAGGTAAACAGCATTCAAACAAGAAGCTAAACTTTAGTTCTGTCTAGTACTTAGGCAATCAGATAGCAGAATTAAAACCATATGAAAAGTTTTGTGAAACTCAAGTGAATAGAATGTCTTTGCCAAAATATAAAAGGAAGAAGAGAAAGGGCCAGCCTGACAGCTCAGAGGACTGAAGTGCCTGCTTAGGCAGAGCGCAGAGGCTAGGGTTCATACCTGTCCTGTTGTGCTGCCCCCCCCCGCGGTGGGGGGTCCCCTGAGACACGATTGAGACTGGGTGTGGGCGATTGAGACTGGGCATGGTGGCGCATGCCTGTAATCCCAGGGCTTGGGAAGCTGAAAACAGGAGGATCACTATGAGTCCGATCTATCGGACTCAGTAGTGAGACCCTGCTGATCCTGTAGACCTGGTCCTAAATACAGAAAAAAAAAAAAAAAAAAGGAAGAAGAGAAAATCCAAAGTATTTGATTTTTAATCTGCAGTGCAGTACAGTCTGAGCTAGATGGTAGAATTTCAGTGAATAACATGAAAATCATTGCAGGGACATTACCTTGTTCTTTCAATGATTCTTTTCATTTTGGATCCACTGGTGACTTGGTCAAACTAGTTTTCTTACCGAAATGATGCTATTGGCCAGGGATATAGCTCAGTGGTCCAAGTACATGCCTGGCAAGTGAAAGGTCCTGAGTTCAATTCCTGGTACCAAAATAAACAACAAAGAGAAAGGTTTTGAAATGATACTATCATTCTTGCTTCCAAGTCTTACTTCAGGTTTTTCTCACAGGGAAAATGTTTGCCTTTCCCTTTGCAGCTCCAAAGCCTGCAGCACTTCAGCCACTGCACTGAGAAAAAATAATCTTCTACATGAACTAAAAGAAATGTGATGTGAAATATCTATCATGAAAGGTACATTTATTCCTTCACATTCTTCCCAAATTTGACAGAACTTCAACTTCATTAGTATTTTGATCCATTTTTATTACATACACAGAATGGGAACCAAAGAGAAAGAACTGTAATATGCCGTGTCCAGGGCTGTGCTCATCCTCACCCACAATCATGTGCTGCCATCACCTGCTCCTGTCCCCAGATCTAGGGTGCTGGCTTGTACACTCTCACTGGAAGCTGGTCCTCCTTCCCTGCTTGCTGACTAGGGCTCAGGATCAAGCCTGCTGCCCATCCTCTCTCTTGGTTCTTGATCTAGGGCTCAGGAATCCCCACGGAGATCTGAAATTATTCCCTTACCAATCGATCCTTCACCATTGTTAAGAAACTTAACTCTCTCTCTCTCTCTTCCTCCCTCCCTCCCTCCTTCCCTTCCTCTCCATCCCTCCTTTCCTCCCCTGTCTTTCCTCCCCCCTCTGTTTCTGACCCTCACTGTGCATGGGCATGCCTGGATTATTCAATGCCTTTCCCTCATTCTGAATTTCTCATTCATTTCTTTGTCTACCATTTGCCCTTCTTATTTGGATCCTTTAGCCCTACATGAATCTTTTTCTCATGGTTGAAGTTACTGATCTTATATCACAACATTCCAATCTCTTAAATTTTACTTTTCAACACTTTTAATAAGGTATAATACACACATGAAAAATTGTGTGTATTTACAGTTTACAACTTGATCTGTCAGTGCATGTATACATTGTGAGGTGATTGATTCTAACTGATATTTTAATAACTGGTTATCCTCTGAGTAACATTTTTTGATAGCTTTATTGAGAAACAGATAGCAATGAGACAGTTTCAAAGCTAATTAATTTCATTTATTCTAATCTTTCAACTCTCAACAAAGAAGGAACTATTTCTTTTGGCCTAATAATAAGAAAAATAAGACCTTGAAAAAGTTGACCTTTTACTCATTGACTCCAAGTACCCTCTGGCCAAGACAAAGGAAACTTTCCGTATTAGAGAAGTGCTAGGACTAGAATCCTCAAAACAACCTAGAATGCCTGTTTCTGCAGGCACAGTGAACCAGCATCAGGAACCCAGATGCAGAACACATTCCAGATGGCCTACTGTAACCCCTGTCATGAGCCAGCCACCCTTACAATAAAATCAAAATCATTTACAAAACTAGAAATGCACTCTTTCAATCTCATGAAGCATACTTTGCTCAGGGGTATATCATGTACTAGTTCTAGAAAAACACATTACTTACTTTTCTACTTCTAGAAAAAATGTTACCTATTCTAGACTATGAGTCATCCTAATTCTTTTTCCTACTCTGCCTTCTTACCCAGAACTCAAATTTGAACAGAGCTGTTAGCAGTACTAGCTCTGTCTGGGAACGGAGAGAATTTATTATATCACTAAATCACCAAAGAAGGACAGAAAGGACTGAGAAAAATGCACCGAGTTTTGAAAAATGCTTGTTACGAATGACACTGAGGTGGAGTGCACTCGCATTTTGATGGTCTGTTCATCCAACCTTTTGCCCTCTCTCTCCATTACACCCTGGACCAGCATCATTTCCACAAACGAGACATCATTTTTATTTTTATCTTTAGGTTATTGCATTCCATAGAGCCCATTTTCTAAATTCTAACCTATCGTCTGGCACTGTACCTTTTGCAAGCTCCAACAATAACATAAGGGGAAATTTTTAGCTTTCATATGAGTGGCATTATTTGCTAAGGAACAAATTTGGTATGTAAGTTATGCTGAAGTTCTGACAATCATTCATTCCCATGTTCCGTTAGTGTATTTCACTCTAGACAAGGCAGAAAGGTGCTAGGAGGTGAATAATGAGTATATTATCCAATGGCCATGGCCTTGAGCTTTATTTTTTGTGAATTTAAAGGAAACAAGAAGTTCTCTAGTGTTCCATTACTATTAATATTAATATTGCTCATAGATAGCTAATAGGTGTTTTATGATTTAAATCAAAAATGTTCCCCCAGTGTGTCTGGAAGGTGATTAGGTCATGGAGCAGCTACACTCATGAGAAGACCCATCCCTTGATGAATTCAGTAGCTGAATGTGCCCTCAGTAGGTGGGGCCTGGTTGGAGGTGGGTTACTAAGGGTGTGACCTGGAAGGCTGGACTCTTTTCTCAGGCTCCTCTCTTTTCTGGGTGTTTCCTGGATGCTGAGGATGCAAACCTTTACTTCTATCTTGCCCTCTGATTTCCTATTTCTGCCTGGATTAAAATATGATGAGCCAAAATAAACTTTTTTAAGTTGCATGTATTAAATACCTAGCTCCAGCAATTGGACAGTGACTAAGACAGAAATTAATATCAGAGAAATGGGGAGTGGGGTGGCCACTGTGGCGATACCTAATCAGAGTTTAGAAGCTTTTGGAACTGATTTGTGGGAAGAGTGTAGAAAGCTTTGGAGGTACGGACCTGATAAGCTCTAGAATATTGTAAGCAGTGGTTGATGTGAGATTCAGGTCAGAGCTCAACAGACCAGAAATTTGATAGGAATACAGAGAGCAAAGTCCACAGCAACAGACATAGCTGTAATCCACATGACGATGATTTTACTAGCATGCACAGTACAAGACCTGTGGGGCCAGAGAGGTTTCCACTCAGATTTCAAAGAAAAGCCCAGGAGCCCAGCCAAGAAGCCCCAAGAAAACAATGCATGAAGCTGTGGGAATGAAGCCAGTGGTGCAATGGAGGTGGCAGGATGTGGAAATTCCATGAATATGGAATGTTTTCTGAAGAAAGCTGCAGGTTGTGCGTGGAGCCAACCCAGGAGAGAGACCATGTGGTTGCAATTGGTCAAGTCATAGAAGCAGGGTCAACAAAGCTCCTCAGAACTTATATTTACTGCCATTAGCCCTGAGTGCCACAGTGGAGCTCCAAGACTTAGTGTTTCCCTGATGAGTTTCATTCTTGATTTGTTCTGACCTCTTAAATATTTTGCCATTCCTCCCCTTTGTAGAGACAGTGCTCACCCTGTGCCATTGTGCCTAATGCTACATAACTTGTTTTTGATTTTTACCAAGGCTCAAGGCTAAGAGAGTTTGTCTTGAGTTTCAGAAGGGACTGAACTCAGAGTTTTGAAAAATGCTGGAGTCATTGAGAATTTGGGGAAGGAAGGCATTATGGAGCTTCTGCTGTACACGAAATCATTGTATTGTATGTTAGGCAGAATTATGAACTTGCCATTGTCTTTGTTTTTAGATTAAATATGTGTAATGGTTGATACACTGTGTCAACTTGAGAAGTTCAGAAGTTCAACTAAGTGACTCACAGGGGACCAGGGTACTCACTTGGTAAATATTCACATCCTGTGCAAGAGGGAGGCAGGGAGAGATGATGTGGGCACACACTCGCCCTCAGGAGGGTGGATGGGGAGTAGTCTGCTTACAACATAAGCAGGGAAAAGAGGCTCACTCTCTCCTTTTTTGATTTTGTTGCTTTTTCTGTCTTCTGCCACCTTGAATTGTACCACTCTGCCTGCAGCCAGATGTTATAGACTGAAACCTCCACACACTCTAAACTTTCCTCTTTTAACTTTTTGATATTGGGTATTTTGTCTCAGCAATAAAAGAAAAGTAATGAAGATGGTATGTTTGAGGACATAGGGTTGAATAGTTTGTTGGAAAGTGTGGGATGAGACAGGGTAGAGGTTTTAACTTGATTGGCTTTGGAATCTACCCCTGGGGTTGGTGGGGGCACATCTCTAGGTGTTTGGGTGAGTCATAGAGGTATGACGTACAGAACTCAAGCATTTTTTTCTTCTTTTTTTTATATTTTAGGGAAGGGTCTACAGGGTGTTCAGAGTCTCACCACTAGATCAGACTCATAGTGATC